>JAWPHD010016492.1:0-49550 GCA_037043455.1 Cyrtodaria siliqua
GACAAGCCAACATTGCGTTCCACCGTAAGTTTATCATATGTATACGTACTTTCAACAGATATGCACATGTCAGAAATGAAACGGACACTATATGGCACGCAGAATGATACTTGTTGACATTTCATTGCCAAGGGACGTAATACGTGTACTGGAAAATAGGACAAACAGAGATAACTTAGATTTTTACGCGATCTGATAGTACATATGATTATTATTCATAATAGTAATACGTATAGAATATGTACAATATTATCTGGCTTGTTGTTATGATTGTTAATATGACTATTGTTATAATTATTGCAGCAAACCTGTATCAAGACACAACGTTAATCGCTTCTCAAGTGAGCCCAGAAGTTGCATGTACAAGCCATGACAAGCCAACAATGCGTTCCACCGTAAGTTTTTCATATGTATACGTACTTTCAACAGATATGCACAAGTCAGAAATGAAACGGGCACTCTATGGCACGCAGAATGATACTTGTTGACATTTCATTGCCAAGGGACGTAATACGTGTACGGGAAAATAGGACAAACAGAGATAACTTAGATTTTTACGCGATCTGATAGTACATATGATTATTATTCATAATAGTAATACGTATAGAATATGTACAATATTATCTGGCTTGTTGTTATGATTGTTAATATGACTATTGTTATAATTATTGCAGCAAACCTGTATCAAGACACAACGTTAATCGCTTCTCAAGTGAGCCCAGAAGTTGCATGTACAAGCCATGACAAGCCAACAATGCGTTCCACCGTAAGTTTTTCATATGTATACGTACTTTCAACAGATATGCACAAGTCAGAAATGAAACGGGCACTCTATGGCACGCAGAATGATACTTGTTGACATTTCATTGCCAAGGGACGTAATACGTGTACGGGAAAATAGGACAAACAGAGATAACTTAGATTTTTACGCGATCTGATAGTACATATGATTATTATTCATAATAGTAATACGTAAAGAATATGTACAATATTATCTGGCTAGTTGTTATGATTGTTAATATGACTATTGTTATAATTATTGCAGCAAACCTGTATCAAGACACAACGTTAATCGCTTCTCAAGTGAGCCCAGAAGTTGCATGTACAAGCCATGACAAGCCAACATTGCGTTCCACCGTAAGTTTATCATATGTATACGTACTTTCAACAGATATGCACAAGTCAGAAATGAAACGGGCACTCTATGGCACGCAGAATGATACTTGTTGACATTTCATTGCCAAGGGACGTAATACGTGTACGGGAAAATAGGACAAACAGAGATAACTTAGATTTTTACGCGATCTGATAGTACATATGATTATTATTCATAATAGTAATACGTATAGAATATGTACAATATTATCTGGCTTGTTGTTATGATTGTTAATATGACTATTGTTATAATTATTGCAGCAAACCTGTATCAAGACACAACGTTAATCGCTTCTCAAGTGAGCCCAGAAGTTGCATGTACAAGCCATGACAAGCCAACAATGCGTTCCACCGTAAGTTTTTCATATGTATACGCACTTTCAACAGATATGCACACATCAGAAATGAAACGTGCACTCTATGGCACGCAGAATGATACTTGTTGACATTTCATTGCCAAGGGACGTAATACGTGTACGGAAAAATAGGACAAACAGAGATAACTTAGATTTTTACGCGATCTGATAGTACATATGATTATTATTCATAATAGTAATACGTAAAGAATATGTACAATATTATCTGGCTTGTTGTTATGATTGTTAATATGACTATTGTTATAATTATTGCAGCAAACCTGTATCAAGACACAACGTTAATCGCTTCTCAAGTGAGCCCAGAAGTTGCATGTACAAGCCATGACAAGCCAACAATGCGTTCCACCGTAAGTTTTTCATATGTATACGTACTTTCAACAGATATGCACAAGTCAGAAATGAAACGGGCACTCTATGGCACGCAGAATGATACTTGTTGACATTTCATTGCCAAGGGACGTAATACGTGTACGGGAAAATAGGACAAACAGAGATAACTTAGATTTTTACGCGATCTGATAGTACATATGATTATTATTCATAATAGTAATACGTAAAGAATATGTACAATATTATCTGGCTAGTTGTTATGATTGTTAATATGACTATTGTTATAATTATTGCAGCAAACCTGTATCAAGACACAACGTTAATCGCTTCTCAAGTGAGCCCAGAAGTTGCATGTACAAGCCGTGACAAGCCAACATTGCGTTCCACCGTAAGTTTATCATATGTATACGTACTTTCAACAGATATGCACAAGTCAGAAATGAAACGGGCACTCTATGGCACGCAGAATGATACTTGTTGACATTTCATTGCCAAGGGACGTAATACGTGTACGGGAAAATAGGACAAACAGAGATAACTTAGATTTTTACGCGATCTGATAGTACATATGATTATTATTCATAATAGTAATACGTATAGAATATGTACAATATTATCTGGCTTGTTGTTATGATTGTTAATATGACTATTGTTATAATTATTGCAGCAAACCTGTATCAAGACACAACGTTAATCGCTTCTCAAGTGAGCCCAGAAGTTGCATGTACAAGCCATGACAAGCCAACAATGCGTTCCACCGTAAGTTTTTCATATGTATACGTACTTTCAACAGATATGCACAAGTCAGAAATGAAACGGGCACTCTATGGCACGCAGAATGATACTTGTTGACATTTCATTGCCAAGGGACGTAATACGTGTACGGGAAAATAGGACAAACAGAGATAACTTAGATTTTTACGCGATCTAATAGTACATATGATTATTATTCATAATAGTAATACGTAAAGAATATGTACAATATTATCTGGCTAGTTGTTATGATTGTTAATATGACTATTGTTATAATTATTGCAGCAAACCTGTATCAAGACACAACGTTAATCGCTTCTCAAGTGAGCCCAGAAGTTGCATGTACAAGCCGTGACAAGCCAACATTGCGTTCCACCGTAAGTTTATCATATGTATACGTACTTTCAACAGATATGCACAAGTCAGAAATGAAACGGGCACTCTATGGCACGCAGAATGATACTTGTTGACATTTCATTGCCAAGGGACGTAATACGTGTACGGGAAAATAGGACAAACAGAGATAACTTAGATTTTTACGCGATCTGATAGTACATATGATTATTATTCATAATAGTAATACGTATAGAATATGTACAATATTATCTGGCTTGTTGTTATGATTGTTAATATGACTATTGTTATAATTATTGCAGCAAACCTGTATCAAGACACAACGTTAATCGCTTCTCAAGTGAGCCCAGAAGTTGCATGTACAAGCCATGACAAGCCAACAATGCGTTCCACCGTAAGTTTTTCATATGTATACGTACTTTCAACAGATATGCACAAGTCAGAAATGAAACGGGCACTCTATGGCACGCAGAATGATACTTGTTGACATTTCATTGCCAAGGGACGTAATACGTGTACGGGAAAATAGGACAAACAGAGATAACTTAGATTTTTACGCGATCTGATAGTACATATGATTATTATTCATAATAGTAATACGTATAGAATATGTACAATATTATCTGGCTTGTTGTTATGATTGTTAATATGACTATTGTTATAATTATTGCAGCAAACCTGTATGAAGACACAACGTTAATCGCTTCTCAAGTGAGCCCAGAAGTTGCATGTACAAGCCATGACAAGCCAACATTGCGTTCCACCGTAAGTTTATCATATATATACGTACTTTCAACAGATATGCACAAGTCAGAAATGAAACGGGCACTCTATGGCACGCAGAATGATACTTGTTGACATTTCATTGCCAAAGGACGTAATACGTGTACGGGAAAATAGGACAAACAGAGATAACTTAGATTTTTACGCGATCTGATAGTACATATGATTATTATTCATAATAGTAATACGTATAGAATATGTACAATATTATCTGGCTTGTTGTTATGATTGTTAATATGACTATTGTTATAATTATTGCAGCAAACCTGTATCAAGACACAACGTTAATCGCTTCTCAAGTGAGCCCAGAAGTTGCATGTACAAGCCATGACAAGCCAACAATGCGTTCCACCGTAAGTTTTTCATATGTATACGTACTTTCAACAGATATGCACAAGTCAGAAATGAAACGGACACTCTATGGCACGCAGAATGATACTTGTTGACATTTCATTGCCAAGGGACGTAATACGTGTACGGGAAAATAGGACAAACAGAGATAACTTAGACTTTTACGCGATCTGATAGTACATATGATTATTATTCATAATAGTAATACGTATAGAATATGTACAATATTATCTGGCTTGTTTTTATGATTGTTAATATGACTATTGTTATAATTATTGCAGCAAACCTGTATCAAGACACAACGTTAATCGCTTCTCAAGTGAGCCCAGAAGTTGCATGTACAAGCCATGACAAGCCAACAATGCGTTCCACCGTAAGTTTTTCATATGTATACGTACTTTCAACAGATATGCACAAGTCAGAAATGAAACGGGCACTCTATGGCACGCAGAATGATACTTGTTGACATTTCATTGCCAAGGGACGTAATACGTGTACGGGGAAATAGGACAAACAGAGATAACTTAGATTTTTACGCGATCTGATAGTACATATGATTATTATTCATAATAGTAATACGTATAGAATATGTACAATATTATCTGGCTTGTTGTTATGATTGTTAATATGACTATTGTTATAATTATTGCAGCAAACCTGTATCAAGACACAACGTTAATCGCTTCTCAAGTGAGCCCAGAAGTTGCATGTACAAGCCATGACAAGCCAACAATGCGTTCCACCGTAAGTTTTTCATATGTATACGTACTTTCAACAGATATGCACAAGTCAGAAATGAAACGGGCACTCTATGGCACGCAGAATGATACTTGTTGACATTTCATTGCCAAGGGACGTAATACGTGTACGGGAAAATAGGACAAACAGAGATAACTTAGATTTTTACGCGATCTGATAGTACATATGATTATTATTCATAATAGTAATACGTATAGAATATGTACAATATTATCTGGCTTGTTGTTATGATTGTTAATATGACTATTGTTATAATTATTGCAGCAAACCTGTATGAAGACACAACGTTAATCGCTTCTCAAGTGAGCCCAGAAGTTGCATGTACAAGCCATGACAACCCAACATTGCGTTCCACCGTAAGTTTATCATATATATACGTACTTTCAACAGATATGCACAAGTCAGAAATGAAACGGGCACTCTATGGCACGCAGAATGATACTTGTTGACATTTCATTGCCAAAGGACGTAATACGTGTACGGGAAAATAGGACAAACAGAGATAACTTAGATTTTTACGCGATCTGATAGTACATATGATTATTATTCATAATAGTAATACGTATAGAATATGTACAATATTATCTGGCTTGTTGTTATGATTGTTAATATGACTATTGTTATAATTATTGCAGCAAACCTGTATCAAGACACAACGTTAATCGCTTCTCAAGTGAGCCCAGAAGTTGCATGTACAAGCCATGACAAGCCAACAATGCGTTCCACCGTAAGTTTTTCATATGTATACGTACTTTCAACAGATATGCACAAGTCAGAAATGAAACGGACACTCTATGGCACGCAGAATGATACTTGTTGACATTTCATTGCCAAGGGACGTAATACGTGTACGGGAAAATAGGACAAACAGAGATAACTTAGACTTTTACGCGATCTGATAGTACATATGATTATTATTCATAATAGTAATACGTATAGAATATGTACAATATTATCTGGCTTGTTGTTATGATTGTTAATATGACTATTGTTATAATTATTGCAGCAAACCTGTATCAAGACACAACGTTAATCGCTTCTCAAGTGAGCCCAGAAGTTGCATGTACAAGCCATGACAAGCCAACATTGCGTTCCACCGTAAGTTTATCATATATATACGTACTTTCAACAGATATGCACAAGTCAGAAATGAAACGGGCACTCTATGGCACGCAGAATGATACTTGTTGACATTTCATTGCCAAAGGACGTAATACGTGTACGGGAAAATAGGACAAACAGAGATAACTTAGATTTTTACGCGATCTGATAGTACATATGATTATTATTCATAATAGTAATACGTATAGAATATGTACAATATTATCTGGCTTGTTGTTATGATTGTTAATATGACTATTGTTATAATTATTGCAGCAAACCTGTATCAAGACACAACGTTAATCGCTTCTCAAGTGAGCCCAGAAGTTGCATGTACAAGCCATGACAAGCCAACATTGCGTTCCACCGTAAGTTTATCATATGTATACGTACTTTCAACAGATATGCACAAGTCAGAAATGAAACGGGCACTCTATGGCACGCAGAATGATACTTGTTGACATTTCATTGCCAAGGGACGTAATACGTGTACGGGAAAATAGGACAAACAGAGATAACTTAGATTTTTACGCGATCTGATAGTACATATGATTATTATTCATAATAGTAATACGTATAGAATATGTACAATATTATCTGGCTTGTTGTTATGATTGTTAATATGACTATTGTTATAATTATTGCAGCAAACCTGTATCAAGACACAACGTTAATCGCTTCTCAAGTGAGCCCAGAAGTTGCATGTACAAGCCATGACAAGCCAACAATGCGTTCCACCGTAAGTTTTTCATATGTATACGTACTTTCAACAGATATGCACAAGTCAGAAATGAAACGGGCACTCTATGGCACGCAGAATGATACTTGTTGACATTTCATTGCCAAGGGACGTAATACGTGTACGGGAAAATAGGACAAACAGAGATAACTTAGATTTTTACGCGATCTGATAGTACATATGATTATTATTCATAATAGTAATACGTAAAGAATATGTACAATATTATCTGGCTAGTTGTTATGATTGTTAATATGACTATTGTTATAATTATTGCAGCAAACCTGTATCAAGACACAACGTTAATCGCTTCTCAAGTGAGCCCAGAAGTTGCATGTACAAGCCGTGACAAGCCAACATTGCGTTCCACCGTAAGTTTATCATATGTATACGTACTTTCAACAGATATGCACAAGTCAGAAATGAAACGGGCACTCTATGGCACGCAGAATGATACTTGTTGACATTTCATTGCCAAGGGACGTAATACGTGTACGGGAAAATAGGACAAACAGAGATAACTTAGATTTTTACGCGATCTGATAGTACATATGATTATTATTCATAATAGTAATACGTATAGAATATGTACAATATTATCTGGCTTGTTGTTATGATTGTTAATATGACTATTGTTATAATTATTGCAGCAAACCTGTATCAAGACACAACGTTAATCGCTTCTCAAGTGAGCCCAGAAGTTGCATGTACAAGCCATGACAAGCCAACAATGCGTTCCACCGTAAGTTTTTCATATGTATACGTACTTTCAACAGATATGCACAAGTCAGAAATGAAACGGGCACTCTATGGCACGCAGAATGATACTTGTTGACATTTCATTGCCAAGGGACGTAATACGTGTACGGGAAAATAGGACAAACAGAGATAACTTAGATTTTTACGCGATCTGATAGTACATATGATTATTATTCATAATAGTAATACGTATAGAATATGTACAATATTATCTGGCTTGTTGTTATGATTGTTAATATGACTATTGTTATAATTATTGCAGCAAACCTGTATGAAGACACAACGTTAATCGCTTCTCAAGTGAGCCCAGAAGTTGCATGTACAAGCCATGACAAGCCAACATTGCGTTCCACCGTAAGTTTATCATATATATACGTACTTTCAACAGATATGCACAAGTCAGAAATGAAACGGGCACTCTATGGCACGCAGAATGATACTTGTTGACATTTCATTGCCAAAGGACGTAATACGTGTACGGGAAAATAGGACAAACAGAGATAACTTAGATTTTTACGCGATCTGATAGTACATATGATTATTATTCATAATAGTAATACGTATAGAATATGTACAATATTATCTGGCTTGTTGTTATGATTGTTAATATGACTATTGTTATAATTATTGCAGCAAACCTGTATCAAGACACAACGTTAATCGCTTCTCAAGTGAGCCCAGAAGTTGCATGTACAAGCCATGACAAGCCAACAATGCGTTCCACCGTAAGTTTTTCATATGTATACGTACTTTCAACAGATATGCACAAGTCAGAAATGAAACGGACACTCTATGGCACGCAGAATGATACTTGTTGACATTTCATTGCCAAGGGACGTAATACGTGTACGGGAAAATAGGACAAACAGAGATAACTTAGACTTTTACGCGATCTGATAGTACATATGATTATTATTCATAATAGTAATACGTATAGAATATGTACAATATTATCTGGCTTGTTGTTATGATTGTTAATATGACTATTGTTATAATTATTGCAGCAAACCTGTATCAAGACACAACGTTAATCGCTTCTCAAGTGAGCCCAGAAGTTGCATGTACAAGCCATGACAAGCCAACAATGCGTTCCACCGTAAGTTTTTCATATGTATACGTACTTTCAACAGATATGCACAAGTCAGAAATGAAACGGGCACTCTATGGCACGCAGAATGATACTTGTTCACATTTCATTGCCAAGGGACGTAATACGTGTACGGGAAAATAGGACAAACAGAGATAACTTAGATTTTTACGCGATCTGATAGTACATATGATTATTATTCATAATAGTAATACGTATAGAATATGTACAATATTATCTGGCTTGTTGTTATGATTGTTAATATGACTATTGTTATAATTATTGCAGCAAACCTGTATCAAGACACAACGTTAATCGCTTCTCAAGTGAGCCCAGAAGTTGCATGTACAAGCCATGACAAGCCAACAATGCGTTCCACCGTAAGTTTTTCATATGTATACGTACTTTCAACAGATATGCACAAGTCAGAAATGAAACGGGCACTCTATGGCACGCAGAATGATACTTGTTGACATTTCATTGCCAAGGGACGTAATACGTGTACGGGAAAATAGGACAAACAGAGATAACTTAGATTTTTACGCGATCTGATAGTACATATGATTATTATTCATAATAGTAATACGTATAGAATATGTACAATATTATCTGGCTTGTTGTTATGATTGTTAATATGACTATTGTTATAATTATTGCAGCAAACCTGTATCAAGACACAACGTTAATCGCTTCTCAAGTGAGCCCAGAAGTTGCATGTACAAGCCATGACAAGCCAACAATGCGTTCCACCGTAAGTTTTTCATATGTATACGTACTTTCAACAGATATGCACAAGTCAGAAATGAAACGGGCACTCTATGGCACGCAGAATGATACTTGTTCACATTTCATTGCCAAGGGACGTAATACGTGTACGGGAAAATAGGACAAACAGAGATAACTTAGATTTTTACGCGATCTGATAGTACATATGATTATTATTCATAATAGTAATACGTATAGAATATGTACAATATTATCTGGCTTGTTGTTATGATTGTTAATATGACTATTGTTATAATTATTGCAGCAAACCTGTATCAAGACACAACGTTAATCGCTTCTCAAGTGAGCCCAGAAGTTGCATGTACAAGCCATGACAAGCCAACAATGCGTTCCACCGTAAGTTTTTCATATGTATACGTACTTTCAACAGATATGCACAAGTCAGAAATGAAACGGGCACTCTATGGCACGCAGAATGATACTTGTTGACATTTCATTGCCAAGGGACGTAATACGTGTACGGGAAAATAGGACAAACAGAGATAACTTAGATTTTTACGCGATCTGATAGTACATATGATTATTATTCATAATAGTAATACGTATAGAATATGTACAATATTATCTGGCTTGTTGTTATGATTGTTAATATGACTATTGTTATAATTATTGCAGCAAACCTGTATGAAGACACAACGTTAATCGCTTCTCAAGTGAGCCCAGAAGTTGCATGTACAAGCCATGACAAGCCAACATTGCGTTCCACCGTAAGTTTATCATATATATACTTACTTTCAACAGATATGCACAAGTCAGAAATGAAACGGGCACTCTATGGCACGCAGAATGATACTTGTTGACATTTCATTGCCAAAGGACGTAATACGTGTACGGGAAAATAGGACAAACAGAGATAACTTAGATTTTTACGCGATCTGATAGTACATATGATTATTATTCATAATAGTAATACGTATAGAATATGTACAATATTATCTGGCTTGTTGTTATGATTGTTAATATGACTATTGTTATAATTATTGCAGCAAACCTGTATCAAGACACAACGTTAATCGCTTCTCAAGTGAGCCCAGAAGTTGCATGTACAAGCCATGACAAGCCAACAATGCGTTCCACCGTAAGTTTTTCATATGTATACGTACTTTCAACAGATATGCACAAGTCAGAAATGAAACGGGCACTCTATGGCACGCAGAATGATACTTGTTGACATTTCATTGCCAAGGGACGTAATACGTGTACGGGAAAATAGGACAAACAGAGATAACTTAGATTTTTACGCGATCTGATAGTACATATGATTATTATTCATAATAGTAATACGTATAGAATATGTACAATATTATCTGGCTTGTTGTTATGATTGTTAATATGACTATTGTTATAATTATTGCAGCAAACCTGTATGAAGACACAACGTTAATCGCTTCTCAAGTGAGCCCAGAAGTTGCATGTACAAGCCATGACAAGCCAACATTGCGTTCCACCGTAAGTTTATCATATATATACGTACTTTCAACAGATATGCACAAGTCAGAAATGAAACGGGCACTCTATGGCACGCAGAATGATACTTGTTGACATTTCATTGCCAAAGGACGTAATACGTGTACGGGAAAATAGGACAAACAGAGATAACTTAGATTTTTACGCGATCTGATAGTACATATGATTATTATTCATAATAGTAATACGTATAGAATATGTACAATATTATCTGGCTTGTTGTTATGATTGTTAATATGACTATTGTTATAATTATTGCAGCAAACCTGTATCAAGACACAACGTTAATCGCTTCTCAAGTGAGCCCAGAAGTTGCATGTACAAGCCATGACAAGCCAACAATGCGTTCCACCGTAAGTTTTTCATATGTATACGTACTTTCAACAGATATGCACAAGTCAGAAATGAAACGGACACTCTATGGCACGCAGAATGATACTTGTTGACATTTCATTGCCAAGGGACGTAATACGTGTACGGGAAAATAGGACAAACAGAGATAACTTAGACTTTTACGCGATCTGATAGTACATATGATTATTATTCATAATAGTAATACGTATAGAATATGTACAATATTATCTGGCTTGTTGTTATGATTGTTAATATGACTATTGTTATAATTATTGCAGCAAACCTGTATCAAGACACAACGTTAATCGCTTCTCAAGTGAGCCCAGAAGTTGCATGTACAAGCCATGACAAGCCAACAATGCGTTCCACCGTAAGTTTTTCATATGTATACGTACTTTCAACAGATATGCACAAGTCAGAAATGAAACGGGCACTCTATGGCACGCAGAATGATACTTGTTCACATTTCATTGCCAAGGGACGTAATACGTGTACGGGAAAATAGGACAAACAGAGATAACTTAGATTTTTACGCGATCTGATAGTACATATGATTATTATTCATAATAGTAATACGTATAGAATATGTACAATATTATCTGGCTTGTTGTTATGATTGTTAATATGACTATTGTTATAATTATTGCAGCAAACCTGTATCAAGACACAACGTTAATCGCTTCTCAAGTGAGCCCAGAAGTTGCATGTACAAGCCATGACAAGCCAACAATGCGTTCCACCGTAAGTTTTTCATATGTATACGTACTTTCAACAGATATGCACAAGTCAGAAATGAAACGGGCACTCTATGGCACGCAGAATGATACTTGTTGACATTTCATTGCCAAGGGACGTAATACGTGTACGGGAAAATAGGACAAACAGAGATAACTTAGATTTTTACGCGATCTGATAGTACATATGATTATTATTCATAATAGTAATACGTATAGAATATGTACAATATTATCTGGCTTGTTGTTATGATTGTTAATATGACTATTGTTATAATTATTGCAGCAAACCTGTATGAAGACACAACGTTAATCGCTTCTCAAGTGAGCCCAGAAGTTGCATGTACAAGCCATGACAAGCCAACATTGCGTTCCACCGTAAGTTTATCATATATATACTTACTTTCAACAGATATGCACAAGTCAGAAATGAAACGGGCACTCTATGGCACGCAGAATGATACTTGTTGACATTTCATTGCCAAAGGACGTAATACGTGTACGGGAAAATAGGACAAACAGAGATAACTTAGATTTTTACGCGATCTGATAGTACATATGATTATTATTCATAATAGTAATACGTATAGAATATGTACAATATTATCTGGCTTGTTGTTATGATTGTTAATATGACTATTGTTATAATTATTGCAGCAAACCTGTATCAAGACACAACGTTAATCGCTTCTCAAGTGAGCCCAGAAGTTGCATGTACAAGCCATGACAAGCCAACAATGCGTTCCACCGTAAGTTTTTCATATGTATACGTACTTTCAACAGATATGCACAAGTCAGAAATGAAACGGGCACTCTATGGCACGCAGAATGATACTTGTTGACATTTCATTGCCAAGGGACGTAATACGTGTACGGGAAAATAGGACAAACAGAGATAACTTAGATTTTTACGCGATCTGATAGTACATATGATTATTATTCATAATAGTAATACGTATAGAATATGTACAATATTATCTGGCTTGTTGTTATGATTGTTAATATGACTATTGTTATAATTATTGCAGCAAACCTGTATGAAGACACAACGTTAATCGCTTCTCAAGTGAGCCCAGAAGTTGCATGTACAAGCCATGACAAGCCAACATTGCGTTCCACCGTAAGTTTATCATATATATACGTACTTTCAACAGATATGCACAAGTCAGAAATGAAACGGGCACTCTATGGCACGCAGAATGATACTTGTTGACATTTCATTGCCAAAGGACGTAATACGTGTACGGGAAAATAGGACAAACAGAGATAACTTAGATTTTTACGCGATCTGATAGTACATATGATTATTATTCATAATAGTAATACGTATAGAATATGTACAATATTATCTGGCTTGTTGTTATGATTGTTAATATGACTATTGTTATAATTATTGCAGCAAACAGCAAACCTGTATCAAGACACAACGTTAATCGCTTCTCAAGTGAGCCCAGAAGTTGCATGTACAAGCCATGACAAGCCAACAATGCGTTCCACCGTAAGTTTTTCATATGTATACGTACTTTCAACAGATATGCACAAGTCAGAAATGAAACGGGCACTCTATGGCACGCAGAATGATACTTGTTGACATTTCATTGCCAAGGGACGTAATACGTGTACGGGAAAATAGGACAAACAGAGATAACTTAGATTTTTACGCGATCTGATAGTACATATGATTATTATTCATAATAGTAATACGTAAAGAATATGTACAATATTATCTGGCTAGTTGTTATGATTGTTAATATGACTATTGTTATAATTATTGCAGCAAACCTGTATCAAGACACAACGTTAATCGCTTCTCAAGTGAGCCCAGAAGTTGCATGTACAAGCCATGACAAGCCAACATTGCGTTCCACCGTAAGTTTATCATATGTATACGTACTTTCAACAGATATGCACAAGTCAGAAATGAAACGGGCACTCTATGGCACGCAGAATGATACTTGTTGACATTCCATTGCCAAGGGACGTAATACGTGTACGGGAAAATAGGACAAACAGAGATAACTTAGATTTTTACGCGATCTGATAGTACATATGATTATTATTCATAATAGTAATACGTATAGAATATGTACAATATTATCTGGCTTGTTGTTATGATTGTTAATATGACTATTGTTATAATTATTGCAGCAAACCTGTATCAAGACACAACGTTAATCGCTTCTCAAGTGAGCCCAGAAGTTGCATGTACAAGCCATGACAAGCCAACAATGCGTTCCACCGTAAGTTTTTCATATGTATACGTACTTTCAACAGATATGCACAAGTCAGAAATGAAACGGGCACTCTATGGCACGCAGAATGATACTTGTTGACATTTCATTGCCAAGGGACGTAATACGTGTACGGGGAAATAGGACAAACAGAGATAACTTAGATTTTTACGCGATCTGATAGTACATATGATTATTATTCATAATAATAATACGTATAGAATATGTACAATATTATCTGGCTTGTTGTTATGATTGTTAATATGACTATTGTTATAATTATTGCAGCAAACCTGTATCAAGACACAACGTTAATCGCTTCTCAAGTGAGCCCAGAAGTTGCATGTACACGCCATGACAAGCCAACAATGCGTTCCACCGTAAGTTTTTCATATGTATACGTACTTTCAACAGATATGCACAAGTCAGAAATGAAACGGGCACTCTATGGCACGCAGAATGATACTTGTTGACATTTCATTGCCAAGGGACGTAATACGTGTACGGGAAAATAGGACAAACAGAGATAACTTAGATTTTTACGCGATCTGATAGTACATATGATTATTATTCATAATAGTAATACGTAAAGAATATGTACAATATTATCTGGCTTGTTGTTATGATTGTTAATATGACTATTGTTATAATTATTGCAGCAAACCTGTATCAAGACACAACGTTAATCGCTTCTCAAGTGAGCCCAGAAGTTGCATGTACAAGCCATAACAAGCCAACAATGCGTTCCACCGTAAGTTTTTCATATGTATACGTACTTTAAACAGATATGCACAAGTCAGAAATGAAACGGGCACTCTATGGCACGCAGAATGATACTTGTTGACATTTCATTGCCAAGGGACGTAATACGTGTACGGGAAAATAGGACAAACAGAGATAACTTAGATTTTTACGCGATCTGATAGTACATATGATTATAATTCATAATAGTAATACGTAAAGAATATGTACAATATTATCTGGCTAGTTGTTATGATTGTTAATATGACTATTGTTATAATTATTGCAGCAAACCTGTATCAAGACACAACGTTAATCGCTTCTCAAGTGAGCCCAGAAGTTGCATGTACAAGCCATGACAAGCCAACAATGCGTTCCACCGTAAGTTTTTCATATGTATACGTACTTCAAACAGATATGCACAAGTCAGAAATGAAACGGACACTCTATGGCACGCAGAATGATACTTGTTGACATTTCATTGCCAGGGACGTAATACGTGTACGGGAAAATAGGACAAACAGAGATAACTTAGACTTTTACGCGATCTGATAGTACATATGATTATTATTCATAATAGTAATACGTATAGAATATGTACAATATTATCTGGCTTGTTGTTATGATTGTTAATATGACTATTGTTATAATTATTGCAGCAAACCTGTATCAAGACACAACGTTAATCGCTTCTCAAGTGAGCCCAGAAGTTGCATGTACACGCCATGACAAGCCAACAATGCGTTCCACCGTAAGTTTTTCATATGTATACGTACTTTCAACAGATATGCACAAATCAGAAATGAAACGGGCACTCTATGGCACGCAGAATGATACTTGTTGACATTTCATTGCCAAGGGACGTAATACGTGTACGGGAAAATAGGACAAACAGAGATAACTTAGATTTTTACGCGATCTGATAGTACATATGATTATTATTCATAATAGTAATACGTATAGAATATGTACAATATTATCTGGCTTGTTGTTATGATTGTTAATATGACTATTGTTATAATTATTGCAGCAAACCTGTATCAAGACACAACGTTAATCGCTTCTCAAGTGAGCCCAGAAGTTGCATGTACAAGCCATGACAAGCCAACATTGCGTTCCACTGTAAGTTTATCATATGTATACGTACTTTCAACAGATATGCACATGTCAGAAATGAAACGGACACTATATGGCACGCAGAATGATACTTGTTGACATGTCATTGCCAAGGGACGTAATACGTGTACTGGAAAATAGGACAAACAGAGATAACTTAGATTTTTACGCGATCTGATAGTACATATGATTATTATTCATAATAGTAATACGTATAGAATATGTACAATATTATCTGGCTTGTTGTTATGATTGTTAATATGACTATTGTTATAATTATTGCAGCAAACCTGTATCAAGACACAACGTTAATCGCTTCTCAAGTGAGCCCAGAAGTTGCATGTACAAGCCATGACAAGCCAACAATGCGTTCCACCGTAAGTTTTTCATATGTATACGTACTTTCAACAGATATGCACAAGTCAGAAATGAAACGGGCACTCTATGGCACGCAGAATGATACTTGTTGACATTTCATTGCCAAGGGACGTAATACGTGTACGGGAAAATAGGACAAACAGAGATAACTTAGATTTTTACGCGATCTGATAGTACATATGATTATTATTCATAATAGTAATACGTAAAGAATATGTACAATATTATCTGGCTAGTTGTTATGATTGTTAATATGACTATTGTTATAATTATTGCAGCAAACCTGTATCAAGACACAACGTTAATCGCTTCTCAAGTGAGCCCAGAAGTTGCATGTACAAGCCGTGACAAGCCAACATTGCGTTCCACCGTAAGTTTATCATATGTATACGTACTTTCAACAGATATGCACAAGTCAGAAATGAAACGGGCACTCTATGGCACGCAGAATGATACTTGTTGACATTTCATTGCCAAGGGACGTAATACGTGTACGGGAAAATAGGACAAACAGAGATAACTTAGATTTTTACGCGATCTGATAGTACATATGATTATTATTCATAATAGTAATACGTATAGAATATGTACAATATTATCTGGCTTGTTGTTATGATTGTTAATATGACTATTGTTATAATTATTGCAGCAAACCTGTATGAAGACACAACGTTAATCGCTTCTCAAGTGAGCCCAGAAGTTGCATGTACAAGCCATGACAAGCCAACATTGCGTTCCACCGTAAGTTTATCATATATATACGTACTTTCAACAGATATGCACAAGTCAGAAATGAAACGGGCACTCTATGGCACGCAGAATGATACTTGTTGACATTTCATTGCCAAAGGACGTAATACGTGTACGGGAAAATAGGACAAACAGAGATAACTTAGATTTTTACGCGATCTGATAGTACATATGATTATTATTCATAATAGTAATACGTAAAGAATATGTACAATATTATCTGGCTAGTTGTTATGATTGTTAATATGACTATTGTTATAATTATTGCAGCAAACCTGTATCAAGACACAACGTTAATCGCTTCTCAAGTGAGCCCAGAAGTTGCATGTACAAGCCGTGACAAGCCAACATTGCGTTCCACCGTAAGTTTATCATATGTATACGTACTTTCAACAGATATGCACAAGTCAGAAATGAAACGGGCACTCTATGGCACGCAGAATGATACTTGTTGACATTTCATTGCCAAAGGACGTAATACGTGTACGGGAAAATAGGACAAACAGAGATAACTTAGATTTTTACGCGATCTGATAGTACATATGATTATTATTCATAATAGTAATACGTATAGAATATGTACAATATTATCTGGCTTGTTGTTATGATTGTTAATATGACTATTGTTATAATTATTGCAGCAAACCTGTATCAAGACACAACGTTAATCGCTTCTCAAGTGAGCCCAGAAGTTGCATGTACAAGCCATGACAAGCCAACAATGCGTTCCACCGTAAGTTTTTCATATGTATACGTACTTTCAACAGATATGCACAAGTCAGAAATGAAACGGACACTCTATGGCACGCAGAATGATACTTGTTGACATTTCATTGCCAAGGGACGTAATACGTGTACGGGAAAATAGGACAAACAGAGATAACTTAGACTTTTACGCGATCTGATAGTACATATGATTATTATTCATAATAGTAATACGTATAGAATATGTACAATATTATCTGGCTTGTTGTTATGATTGTTAATATGACTATTGTTATAATTATTGCAGCAAACCTGTATCAAGACACAACGTTAATCGCTTCTCAAGTGAGCCCAGAAGTTGCATGTACAAGCCATGACAAGCCAACATTGCGTTCCACCGTAAGTTTATCATATATATACGTACTTTCAACAGATATGCACAAGTCAGAAATGAAACGGGCACTCTATGGCACGCAGAATGATACTTGTTGACATTTCATTGCCAAAGGACGTAATACGTGTACGGGAAAATAGGACAAACAGAGATAACTTAGATTTTTACGCGATCTGATAGTACATATGATTATTATTCATAATAGTAATACGTATAGAATATGTACAATATTATCTGGCTTGTTGTTATGATTGTTAATATGACTATTGTTATAATTATTGCAGCAAACCTGTATCAAGACACAACGTTAATCGCTTCTCAAGTGAGCCCAGAAGTTGCATGTACAAGCCATGACAAGCCAACAATGCGTTCCACCGTAAGTTTTTCATATGTATACGTACTTTCAACAGATATGCACAAGTCAGAAATGAAACGGGCACTCTATGGCACGCAGAATGATACTTGTTGACATTTCATTGCCAAGGGACGTAATACGTGTACGGGAAAATAGGACAAACAGAGATAACTTAGATTTTTACGCGATCTGATAGTACATATGATTATTATTCATAATAGTAATACGTAAAGAATATGTACAATATTATCTGGCTAGTTGTTATGATTGTTAATATGACTATTGTTATAATTATTGCAGCAAACCTGTATCAAGACACAACGTTAATCGCTTCTCAAGTGAGCCCAGAAGTTGCATGTACAAGCCGTGACAAGCCAACATTGCGTTCCACCGTAAGTTTATCATATGTATACGTACTTTCAACAGATATGCACAAGTCAGAAATGAAACGGGCACTCTATGGCACGCAGAATGATACTTGTTGACATTTCATTGCCAAGGGACGTAATACGTGTACGGGAAAATAGGACAAACAGAGATAACTTAGATTTTTACGCGATCTGATAGTACATATGATTATTATTCATAATAGTAATACGTATAGAATATGTACAATATTATCTGGCTTGTTGTTATGATTGTTAATATGACTATTGTTATAATTATTGCAGCAAACCTGTATCAAGACACAACGTTAATCGCTTCTCAAGTGAGCCCAGAAGTTGCATGTACAAGCCATGACAAGCCAACAATGCGTTCCACCGTAAGTTTTTCATATGTATACGTACTTTCAACAGATATGCACAAGTCAGAAATGAAACGGGCACTCTATGGCACGCAGAATGATACTTGTTGACATTTCATTGCCAAGGGACGTAATACGTGTACGGGAAAATAGGACAAACAGAGATAACTTAGATTTTTACGCGATCTGATAGTACATATGATTATTATTCATAATAGTAATACGTATAGAATATGTACAATATTATCTGGCTTGTTGTTATGATTGTTAATATGACTATTGTTATAATTATTGCAGCAAACCTGTATGAAGACACAACGTTAATCGCTTCTCAAGTGAGCCCAGAAGTTGCATGTACAAGCCATGACAACCCAACATTGCGTTCCACCGTAAGTTTATCATATATATACGTACTTTCAACAGATATGCACAAGTCAGAAATGAAACGGGCACTCTATGGCACGCAGAATGATACTTGTTGACATTTCATTGCCAAAGGACGTAATACGTGTACGGGAAAATAGGACAAACAGAGATAACTTAGATTTTTACGCGATCTGATAGTACATATGATTATTATTCATAATAGTAATACGTATAGAATATGTACAATATTATCTGGCTTGTTGTTATGATTGTTAATATGACTATTGTTATAATTATTGCAGCAAACCTGTATCAAGACACAACGTTAATCGCTTCTCAAGTGAGCCCAGAAGTTGCATGTACAAGCCATGACAAGCCAACAATGCGTTCCACCGTAAGTTTTTCATATGTATACGTACTTTCAACAGATATGCACAAGTCAGAAATGAAACGGACACTCTATGGCACGCAGAATGATACTTGTTGACATTTCATTGCCAAGGGACGTAATACGTGTACGGGAAAATAGGACAAACAGAGATAACTTAGACTTTTACGCGATCTGATAGTACATATGATTATTATTCATAATAGTAATACGTATAGAATATGTACAATATTATCTGGCTTGTTGTTATGATTGTTAATATGACTATTGTTATAATTATTGCAGCAAACCTGTATCAAGACACAACGTTAATCGCTTCTCAAGTGAGCCCAGAAGTTGCATGTACAAGCCATGACAAGCCAACATTGCGTTCCACCGTAAGTTTATCATATATATACGTACTTTCAACAGATATGCACAAGTCAGAAATGAAACGGGCACTCTATGGCACGCAGAATGATACTTGTTGACATTTCATTGCCAAAGGACGTAATACGTGTACGGGAAAATAGGACAAACAGAGATAACTTAGATTTTTACGCGATCTGATAGTACATATGATTATTATTCATAATAGTAATACGTATAGAATATGTACAATATTATCTGGCTTGTTGTTATGATTGTTAATATGACTATTGTTATAATTATTGCAGCAAACCTGTATCAAGACACAACGTTAATCGCTTCTCAAGTGAGCCCAGAAGTTGCATGTACAAGCCATGACAAGCCAACAATGCGTTCCACCGTAAGTTTTTCATATGTATACGTACTTTCAACAGATATGCACAAGTCAGAAATGAAACGGGCACTCTATGGCACGCAGAATGATACTTGTTGACATTTCATTGCCAAGGGACGTAATACGTGTACGGGAAAATAGGACAAACAGAGATAACTTAGATTTTTACGCGATCTGATAGTACATATGATTATTATTCATAATAGTAATACGTAAAGAATATGTACAATATTATCTGGCTAGTTGTTATGATTGTTAATATGACTATTGTTATAATTATTGCAGCAAACCTGTATCAAGACACAACGTTAATCGCTTCTCAAGTGAGCCCAGAAGTTGCATGTACAAGCCGTGACAAGCCAACATTGCGTTCCACCGTAAGTTTATCATATGTATACGTACTTTCAACAGATATGCACAAGTCAGAAATGAAACGGGCACTCTATGGCACGCAGAATGATACTTGTTGACATTTCATTGCCAAGGGACGTAATACGTGTACGGGAAAATAGGACAAACAGAGATAACTTAGATTTTTACGCGATCTGATAGTACATATGATTATTATTCATAATAGTAATACGTATAGAATATGTACAATATTATCTGGCTTGTTGTTATGATTGTTAATATGACTATTGTTATAATTATTGCAGCAAACCTGTATCAAGACACAACGTTAATCGCTTCTCAAGTGAGCCCAGAAGTTGCATGTACAAGCCATGACAAGCCAACAATGCGTTCCACCGTAAGTTTTTCATATGTATACGTACTTTCAACAGATATGCACAAGTCAGAAATGAAACGGGCACTCTATGGCACGCAGAATGATACTTGTTGACATTTCATTGCCAAGGGACGTAATACGTGTACGGGAAAATAGGACAAACAGAGATAACTTAGATTTTTACGCGATCTGATAGTACATATGATTATTATTCATAATAGTAATACGTATAGAATATGTACAATATTATCTGGCTTGTTGTTATGATTGTTAATATGACTATTGTTATAATTATTGCAGCAAACCTGTATGAAGACACAACGTTAATCGCTTCTCAAGTGAGCCCAGAAGTTGCATGTACAAGCCATGACAAGCCAACATTGCGTTCCACCGTAAGTTTATCATATATATACGTACTTTCAACAGATATGCACAAGTCAGAAATGAAACGGGCACTCTATGGCACGCAGAATGATACTTGTTGACATTTCATTGCCAAAGGACGTAATACGTGTACGGGAAAATAGGACAAACAGAGATAACTTAGATTTTTACGCGATCTGATAGTACATATGATTATTATTCATAATAGTAATACGTAAAGAATATGTACAATATTATCTGGCTAGTTGTTATGATTGTTAATATGACTATTGTTATAATTATTGCAGCAAACCTGTATCAAGACACAACGTTAATCGCTTCTCAAGTGAGCCCAGAAGTTGCATGTACAAGCCGTGACAAGCCAACATTGCGTTCCACCGTAAGTTTATCATATGTATACGTACTTTCAACAGATATGCACAAGTCAGAAATGAAACGGGCACTCTATGGCACGCAGAATGATACTTGTTGACATTTCATTGCCAAGGGACGTAATACGTGTACGGGAAAATAGGACAAACAGAGATAACTTAGATTTTTACGCGATCTGATAGTACATATGATTATTATTCATAATAGTAATACGTATAGAATATGTACAATATTATCTGGCTTGTTGTTATGATTGTTAATATGACTATTGTTATAATTATTGCAGCAAACCTGTATCAAGACACAACGTTAATCGCTTCTCAAGTGAGCCCAGAAGTTGCATGTACAAGCCATGACAAGCCAACAATGCGTTCCACCGTAAGTTTTTCATATGTATACGTACTTTCAACAGATATGCACAAGTCAGAAATGAAACGGGCACTCTATGGCACGCAGAATGATACTTGTTGACATTTCATTGCCAAGGGACGTAATACGTGTACGGGAAAATAGGACAAACAGAGATAACTTAGATTTTTACGCGATCTGATAGTACATATGATTATTATTCATAATAGTAATACGTATAGAATATGTACAATATTATCTGGCTTGTTGTTATGATTGTTAATATGACTATTGTTATAATTATTGCAGCAAACCTGTATCAAGACACAACGTTAATCGCTTCTCAAGTGAGCCCAGAAGTTGCATGTACAAGCCATGACAAGCCAACATTGCGTTCCACCGTAAGTTTATCATATATATACGTACTTTCAACAGATATGCACAAGTCAGAAATGAAACGGGCACTCTATGGCACGCAGAATGATACTTGTTGACATTTCATTGCCAAAGGACGTAATACGTGTACGGGAAAATAGGACAAACAGAGATAACTTAGATTTTTACGCGATCTGATAGTACATATGATTATTATTCATAATAGTAATACGTATAGAATATGTACAATATTATCTGGCTTGTTGTTATGATTGTTAATATGACTATTGTTATAATTATTGCAGCAAACCTGTATCAAGACACAACGTTAATCGCTTCTCAAGTGAGCCCAGAAGTTGCATGTACAAGCCATGACAAGCCAACAATGCGTTCCACCGTAAGTTTTTCATATGTATACGTACTTTCAACAGATATGCACAAGTCAGAAATGAAACGGACACTCTATGGCACGCAGAATGATACGTGTTGACATTTCATTGCCAAGGGACGTAATACGTGTACGGGAAAATAGGACAAACAGAGATAACTTAGACTTTTACGCGATCTGATAGTACATATGATTATTATTCATAATAGTAATACGTATAGAATATGTACAATATTATCTGGCTTGTTGTTATGATTGTTAATATGACTATTGTTATAATTATTGCAGCAAACCTGTATCAAGACACAACGTTAATCGCTTCTCAAGTGAGCCCAGAAGTTGCATGTACAAGCCATGACAAGCCAACAATGCGTTCCACCGTAAGTTTTTCATATGTATACGTACTTTCAACAGATATGCACAAGTCAGAAATGAAACGGGCACTCTATGGCACGCAGAATGATGCTTGTTCACATTTCATTGCCAAGGGACGTAATACGTGTACGGGAAAATAGGACAAACAGAGATAACTTAGATTTTTACGCGATCTGATAGTACATATGATTATTATTCATAATAGTAATACGTATAGAATATGTACAATATTATCTGGCTTGTTGTTATGATTGTTAATATGACTATTGTTATAATTATTGCAGCAAACCTGTATCAAGACACAACGTTAATCGCTTCTCAAGTGAGCCCAGAAGTTGCATGTACAAGCCATGACAAGCCAACAATGCGTTCCACCGTAAGTTTTTCATATGTATACGTACTTTCAACAGATATGCACAAGTCAGAAATGAAACGGGCACTCTATGGCACGCAGAATGATACTTGTTGACATTTCATTGCCAAGGGACGTAATACGTGTACGGGAAAATAGGACAAACAGAGATAACTTAGATTTTTACGCGATCTGATAGTACATATGATTATTATTCATAATAGTAATACGTATAGAATATGTACAATATTATCTGGCTTGTTGTTATGATTGTTAATATGACTATTGTTATAATTATTGCAGCAAACCTGTATGAAGACACAACGTTAATCGCTTCTCAAGTGAGCCCAGAAGTTGCATGTACAAGCCATGACAAGCCAACATTGCGTTCCACCGTAAGTTTATCATATATATACTTACTTTCAACAGATATGCACAAGTCAGAAATGAAACGGGCACTCTATGGCACGCAGAATGATACTTGTTGACATTTCATTGCCAAAGGACGTAATACGTGTACGGGAAAATAGGACAAACAGAGATAACTTAGATTTTTACGCGATCTGATAGTACATATGATTATTATTCATAATAGTAATACGTATAGAATATGTACAATATTATCTGGCTTGTTGTTATGATTGTTAATATGACTATTGTTATAATTATTGCAGCAAACCTGTATCAAGACACAACGTTAATCGCTTCTCAAGTGAGCCCAGAAGTTGCATGTACAAGCCATGACAAGCCAACAATGCGTTCCACCGTAAGTTTTTCATATGTATACGTACTTTCAACAGATATGCACAAGTCAGAAATGAAACGGGCACTCTATGGCACGCAGAATGATACTTGTTGACATTTCATTGCCAAGGGACGTAATACGTGTACGGGAAAATAGGACAAACAGAGATAACTTAGATTTTTACGCGATCTGATAGTACATATGATTATTATTCATAATAGTAATACGTATAGAATATGTACAATATTATCTGGCTTGTTGTTATGATTGTTAATATGACTATTGTTATAATTATTGCAGCAAACCTGTATCAAGACACAACGTTAATCGCTTCTCAAGTGAGCCCAGAAGTTGCATGTACAAGCCATGACAAGCCAACATTGCGTTCCACCGTAAGTTTATCATATGTATACGTACTTTCAACAGATATGCACATGTCAGAAATGAAACGGACACTATATGGCACGCAGAATGATACTTGTTGACATTTCATTGCCAAGGGACGTAATACGTGTACTGGAAAATAGGACAAACAGAGATAACTTAGATTTTTACGCGATCTGATAGTACATATGATTATTATTCATAATAGTAATACGTATAGAATATGTACAATATTATCTGGCTTGTTGTTATGATTGTTAATATGACTATTGTTATAATTATTGCAGCAAACCTGTATCAAGACACAACGTTAATCGCTTCTCAAGTGAGCCCAGAAGTTGCATGTACGAGCCATGACAAGCCAACATTGCGTTCCACCGTAAGTTTATCATATGTATACGTACTTTCAACAGATATGCACATGTCAGAAATGAAACGGACACTATATGGCACGCAGAATGATACTTGTTGACATTTCATTGCCAAGGGACGTAATACGTGTACTGGAAAATAGGACAAACAGAGATAACTTAGATTTTTACGCGATCTGATAGTACATATGATTATTATTCATAATAGTAATACGTATAGAATATGTACAATATTATCTGGCTTGTTGTTATGATTGTTAATATGACTATTGTTATAATTATTGCAGCAAACCTGTATCAAGACACAACGTTAATCGCTTCTCAAGTGAGCCCAGAAGTTGCATGTACAAGCCATGACAAGCCAACAATGCGTTCCACCGTAAGTTTTTCATATGTATACGTACTTTCAACAGATATGCACAAGTCAGAAATGAAACGGGCACTCTATGGCACGCAGATTGATACTTGTTGACATTTCATTGCCAAGGGACGTAATACGTGTACGGGAAAATAGGACAAACAGAGATAACTTAGATTTTTACGCGATCTGATAGTACATATGATTATTATTCATAATAGTAATACGTATAGAATATGTACAATATTATCTGGTTTGTTGTTATGATTGTTAATATGACTATTGTTATAATTATTGCAGCAAACCTGTATGAAGACACAACGTTAATCGCTTCTCAAGTGAGCCCAGAAGTTGCATGTACAAGCCATGACAACCCAACATTGCGTTCCACCGTAAGTTTATCATATATATACGTACTTTCAACAGATATGCACAAGTCAGAAATGAAACGGGCACTCTATGGCACGCAGAATGATACTTGTTGACATTTCATTGCCAAAGGACGTAATACGTGTACGGGAAAATAGGACAAACAGAGATAACTTAGATTTTTACGCGATCTGATAGTACATATGATTATTATTCATAATAGTAATACGTATAGAATATGTACAATATTATCTGGCTTGTTGTTATGATTGTTAATATGACTATTGTTATAATTATTGCAGCAAACCTGTATCAAGACACAACGTTAATCGCTTCTCAAGTGAGCCCAGAAGTTGCATGTACAAGCCATGACAAGCCAACAATGCGTTCCACCGTAAGTTTTTCATATGTATACGTACTTCCAACAGATATGCACAAGTCAGAAATGAAACGGACACTCTATGGCACGCAGAATGATACTTGTTGACATTTCATTGCCAAGGGACGTAATACGTGTACGGGAAAATAGGACAAACAGAGATAACTTAGACTTTTACGCGATCTGATAGTACATATGATTATTATTCATAATAGTAATACGTATAGAATATGTACAATATTATCTGGCTTGTTGTTATGATTGTTAATATGACTATTGTTATAATTATTGCAGCAAACCTGTATCAAGACACAACGTTAATCGCTTCTCAAGTGAGCCCAGAAGTTGCATGTACACGCCATGACAAGCCAACAATGCGTTCCACCGTAAGTTTTTCATATGTATACGTACTTTCAACAGATATGCACAAGTCAGAAATGAAACGGGCACTCTATGGCACGCAGAATGATACTTGTTGACATTTCATTGCCAAGGGACGTAATACGTGTACGGGAAAATAGGACAAACAGAGATAACTTAGATTTTTACGCGATCTGATAGTACATATGATTATTATTCATAATAGTAATACGTATAGAATATGTACAATATTATCTGGCTTGTTGTTATGATTGTTAATATGACTATTGTTATAATTATTGCAGCAAACCTGTATCAAGACACAACGTTAATCGCTTCTCAAGTGAGCCCAGAAGTTGCATGTACAAGCCATGACAAGCCAACATTGCGTTCCACCGTAAGTTTATCATATGTATACGTACTTTCAACAGATATGCACATGTCAGAAATGAAACGGACACTATATGGCACGCAGAATGATACTTGTTGACATTTCATTGCCAAGGGACGTAATACGTGTACTGGAAAATAGGACAAACAGAGATAACTTAGATTTTTACGCGATCTGATAGTACATATGATTATTATTCATAATAGTAATACGTATAGAATATGTACAATATTATCTGGCTTGTTGTTATGATTGTTAATATGACTATTGTTATAATTATTGCAGCAAACCTGTATCAAGACACAACGTTAATCGCTTCTCAAGTGAGCCCAGAAGTTGCATGTACGAGCCATGACAAGCCAACATTGCGTTCCACCGTAAGTTTATCATATGTATACGTACTTTCAACAGATATGCACATGTCAGAAATGAAACGGACACTATATGGCACGCAGAATGATACTTGTTGACATTTCATTGCCAAGGGACGTAATACGTGTACTGGAAAATAGGACAAACAGAGATAACTTAGATTTTTACGCGATCTGATAGTACATATGATTATTATTCATAATAGTAATACGTATAGAATATGTACAATATTATCTGGCTTGTTGTTATGATTGTTAATATGACTATTGTTATAATTATTGCAGCAAACCTGTATCAAGACACAACGTTAATCGCTTCTCAAGTGAGCCCAGAAGTTGCATGTACAAGCCATGACAAGCCAACAATGCGTTCCACCGTAAGTTTTTCATATGTATACGTACTTTCAACAGATATGCACAAGTCAGAAATGAAACGGGCACTCTATGGCACGCAGAATGATACTTGTTGACATTTCATTGCCAAGGGACGTAATACGTGTACGGGAAAATAGGACAAACAGAGATAACTTAGATTTTTACGCGATCTGATAGTACATATGATTATTATTCATAATAGTAATACGTATAGAATATGTACAATATTATATGGCTTGTTGTTATGATTGTTAATATGACTATTGTTATAATTATTGCAGCAAACCTGTATCAAGACACAACGTTAATCGCTTCTCAAGTGAGCCCAGAAGTTGCATGTACAAGCCATGACAAGCCAACAATGCGTTCCACCGTAAGTTTTTCATATGTATACGTACTTTCAACAGATATGCACAAGTCAGAAATGAAACGGGCACTCTATGGCACGCAGAATGATACTTGTTGACATTTCATTGCCAAGGGACGTAATACGTGTACGGGAAAATAGGACAAACAGAGATAACTTAGATTTTTACGCGATCTGATAGTACATATGATTATTATTCATAATAGTAATACGTATAGAATATGTACAATATTATCTGGCTTGTTGTTATGATTGTTAATATGACTATTGTTATAATTATTGCAGCAAACCTGTATGAAGACACAACGTTAATCGCTTCTCAAGTGAGCCCAGAAGTTGCATGTACAAGCCATGACAACCCAACATTGCGTTCCACCGTAAGTTTATCATATATATACGTACTTTCAACAGATATGCACAAGTCAGAAATGAAACGGGCACTCTATGGCACGCAGAATGATACTTGTTGACATTTCATTGCCAAAGGACGTAATACGTGTACGGGAAAATAGGACAAACAGAGATAACTTAGATTTTTACGCGATCTGATAGTACATATGATTATTATTCATAATAGTAATACGTATAGAATATGTACAATATTATCTGGCTTGTTGTTATGATTGTTAATATGACTATTGTTATAATTATTGCAGCAAACCTGTATCAAGACACAACGTTAATCGCTTCTCAAGTGAGCCCAGAAGTTGCATGTACAAGCCATGACAAGCCAACAATGCGTTCCACCGTAAGTTTTTCATATGTATACGTACTTCCAACAGATATGCACAAGTCAGAAATGAAACGGACACTCTATGGCACGCAGAATGATACTTGTTGACATTTCATTGCCAAGGGACGTAATACGTGTACGGGAAAATAGGACAAACAGAGATAACTTAGACTTTTACGCGATCTGATAGTACATATGATTATTATTCATAATAGTAATACGTATAGAATATGTACAATATTATCTGGCTTGTTGTTATGATTGTTAATATGACTATTGTTATAATTATTGCAGCAAACCTGTATCAAGACACAACGTTAATCGCTTCTCAAGTGAGCCCAGAAGTTGCATGTACACGCCATGACAAGCCAACAATGCGTTCCACCGTAAGTTTTTCATATGTATACGTACTTTCAACAGATATGCACAAGTCAGAAATGAAACGGGCACTCTATGGCACGCAGAATGATACTTGTTGACATTTCATTGCCAAGGGACGTAATACGTGTACGGGAAAATAGGACAAACAGAGATAACTTAGATTTTTACGCGATCTGATAGTACATATGATTATTATTCATAATAGTAATACGTATAGAATATGTACAATATTATCTGGCTTGTTGTTATGATTGTTAATATGACTATTGTTATAATTATTGCAGCAAACCTGTATCAAGACACAACGTTAATCGCTTCTCAAGTGAGCCCAGAAGTTGCATGTACAAGCCATGACAAGCCAACAATGCGTTCCACCGTAAGTTTTTCATATGTATACGTACTTTCAACAGATATGCACAAGTCAGAAATGAAACGGGCACTCTATGGCACGCAGAATGATACTTGTTGACATTTCATTGCCAAGGGACGTAATACGTGTACGGGAAAATAGGACAAACAGAGATAACTTAGATTTTTACGCGATCTGATAGTACATATGATTATTATTCATAATAGTAATACGTATAGAATATGTACAATATTATCTGGCTTGTTGTTATGATTGTTAATATGACTATTGTTATAATTATTGCAGCAAACCTGTATGAAGACACAACGTTAATCGCTTCTCAAGTGAGCCCAGAAGTTGCATGTACAAGCCATGACAAGCCAACAATGCGTTCCACCGTAAGTTTATCATATATATACGTACTTTCAACAGATATGCACAAGTCAGAAATGAAACGGGCACTCTATGGCACGCAGAATGATACTTGTTGACATTTCATTGCCAAAGGACGTAATACGTGTACGGGAAAATAGGACAAACAGAGATAACTTAGATTTTTACGCGATGACTGTGATAGTACATATGATTATTATTCATAATAGTAATACGTATAGAATATGTTACAATATTATCTGGCTTTGTTGTTATGATTGTTAATATGACTATTGTTATAATTATTGCAGCAAACCTGTATCAAGACACAACGTTAATCGCTTCTCAAGTGAGCCCAGAAGTTGCATGTACAAGCCATGACAAGCCAACAATGCGTTCCACCGTAAGTTTTTCATATGTATACGTACTTTCAACAGATATGCACAAGTCAGAAATGAAACGGGCACTCTATGGCACGCAGAATGATACTTGTTGACATTTCATTGCCAAAGGACGTAATACGTGTACGGGAAAATAGGACAAACAGAGATAACTTAGATTTTTACGCGATCTGATAGTACATATGATTATTATTCATAATAGTAATACGTATAGAATATGTACAATATTATCTGGCTTGTTGTTATGATTGTTAATATGACTATTGTTATAATTATTGCAGCAAACCTGTATGAAGACACAACGTTAATCGCTTCTCAAGTGAGCCCAGAAGTTGCATGTACAAGCCATGACAAGCCAACAATGCGTTCCACCGTAAGTTTTTCATATGTATACGTACTTTCAACAGATATGCACAAGTCAGAAATGAAACGGGCACTCTATGGCACGCAGAATGATACTTGTTGACATTTCATTGCCAAGGGACGTAATACGTGTACGGGAAAATAGGACAAACAGAGATAACTTAGATTTTTACGCGATCTGATAGTACATATGATTATTATTCATAATAGTAATACGTATAGAATATGTACAATATTATCTGGCTTGTTGTTATGATTGTTAATATGACTATTGTTATAATTATTGCAGCAAACCTGTATCAAGACACAACGTTAATCGCTTCTCAAGTGAGCCCAGAAGTTGCATGTACAAGCCATGACAAGCCAACAATGCGTTCCACCGTAAGTTTTTCATATGTATACGTACTTTCAACAGATATGCACAAGTCAGAAATGAAACGGGCACTCTATGGCACGCAGAATGATACTTGTTGACATTTCATTGCCAAGGGACGTAATACGTGTACGGGAAAATAGGACAAACAGAGATAACTTAGATTTTTACGCGATCTGATAGTACATATGATTATTATTCATAATAGTAATACGTATAGAATATGTACAATATTATCTGGCTTGTTGTTATGATTGTTAATATGACTATTGTTATAATTACTGCAGCAAACCTGTATCAAGACACAACGTTAATCGCTTCTCAAGTGAGCCCAGAAGTTGCATGTACAAGCCATGACAAGCCAACAATGCGTTCCACCGTAAGTTTTTCATATGTATACGTACTTTCAACAGATATGCACAAGTCAGAAATGAAACGGGCACTCTATGGCACGCAGAATGATACTTGTTGACATTTCATTGCCAGGGACGTAATACGTGTACGGGAAAATAGGACAAACAGAGATAACTTAGATTTTTACGCGATCTGATAGTACATATGATTATTATTCATAATAGTAATACGTATAGAATATGTACAATATTATCTGGCTTGTTGTTATGATTGTTAATATGACTATTGTTATAATTATTGCAGCAAACCTGTATAAAGACACAACGTTAATCGCTTCTCAAGTGAGCCCAGAAGTTGCATGTACAAGCCATGACAAGCCAACATTGCGTTCCACCGTAAGTTTATCATATATATACTTACTTTCAACAGATATGCACAAGTCAGAAATGAAACGGGCACTCTATGGCACGCAGAATGATACTTGTTGACATTTCATTGCCAAAGGACGTAATACGTGTACGGGAAAATAGGACAAACAGAGATAACTTAGATTTTTACGCGATCTGATAGTACATATGATTATTATTCATAATAGTAATACGTATAGAATATGTACAATATTATCTGGCTTGTTGTTATGATTGTTAATATGACTATTGTTATAATTATTGCAGCAAACCTGTATCAAGACACAACGTTAATCGCTTCTCAAGTGAGCCCAGAAGTTGCATGTACAAGCCATGACAAGCCAACATTGCGTTCCACCGTAAGTTTATCATATGTATACGTACTTTCAACAGATATGCACATGTCAGAAATGAAACGGACACTATATGGCACGCAGAATGATACTTGTTGACATTTCATTGCCAAGGGACGTAATACGTGTACTGGAAAATAGGACAAACAGAGATAACTTAGATTTTTACGCGATCTGATAGTACATATGATTATTATTCATAATAGTAATACGTATAGAATATGTACAATATTATCTGGCTTGTTGTTATGATTGTTAATATGACTATTGTTATAATTATTGCAGCAAACCTGTATCAAGACACAACGTTAATCGCTTCTCAAGTGAGCCCAGAAGTTGCATGTACAAGCCATGACAAGCCAACAATGCGTTCCACCGTAAGTTTTTCATATGTATACGTACTTTCAACAGATATGCACAAGTCAGAAATGAAACGGGCACTCTATGGCACGCAGAATGATACTTGTTGACATTTCATTGCCAAGGGACGTAATACGTGTACGGGAAAATAGGACAAACAGAGATAACTTAGATTTTTACGCGATCTGATAGTACATATGATTATTATTCATAATAGTAATACGTATAGAATATGTACAATATTATCTGGCTTGTTGTTATGATTGTTAATATGACTATTGTTATAATTATTGCAGCAAACCTGTATCAAGACACAACGTTAATCGCTTCTCAAGTGAGCCCAGAAGTTGCATGTACAAGCCATGACAAGCCAACAATGCGTTCCACGTAAGTTTTTCATATGTATACGTACTTTCAACAGATATGCACAAGTCAGAAATGAAACGGGCACTCTATGGCACGCAGAATGATACTTGTTGACATTTCATTGCCAAGGGACGTAATACGTGTACGGGAAAATAGGACAAACAGAGATAACTTAGATTTTTACGCGATCTGATAGTACATATGATTATTATTCATAATAGTAATACGTATAGAATATGTACAATATTATCTGGCTTGTTGTTATGATTGTTAATATGACTATTGTTATAATTATTGCAGCAAACCTGTATCAAGACACAACGTTAATCGCTTCTCAAGTGAGCCCAGAAGTTGCATGTACAAGCCATGACAAGCCAACATTGCGTTCCACCGTAAGTTTATCATATGTATACGTACTTTCAACAGATATGCACATGTCAGAAATGAAACGGACACTATATGGCACGCAGAATGATACTTGTTGACATTTCATTGCCAAGGGACGTAATACGTGTACTGGAAAATAGGACAAACAGAGATAACTTAGATTTTTACGCGATCTGATAGTACATATGATTATTATTCATAATAGTAATACGTATAGAATATGTACAATATTATCTGGCTTGTTGTTATGATTGTTAATATGACTATTGTTATAATTATTGCAGCAAACCTGTATCAAGACACAACGTTAATCGCTTCTCAAGTGAGCCCAGAAGTTGCATGTACGAGCCATGACAAGCCAACATTGCGTTCCACCGTAAGTTTATCATATGTATACGTACTTTCAACAGATATGCACATGTCAGAAATGAAACGGACACTATATGGCACGCAGAATGATACTTGTTGACATTTCATTGCAAGGGACGTAATACGTGTACTGGAAAATAGGACAAACAGAGATAACTTAGATTTTTACGCGATCTGATAGTACATATGATTATTATTCATAATAGTAATACGTATAGAATATGTACAATATTATCTGGCTTGTTGTTATGATTGTTAATATGACTATTGTTATAATTATTGCAGCAAACCTGTATCAAGACACAACGTTAATCGCTTCTCAAGTGAGCCCAGAAGTTGCATGTACAAGCCATGACAAGCAACAATGCGTTCCACCGTAAGTTTTTCATATGTATACGTACTTTCAACAGATATGCACAAGTCAGAAATGAAACGGGCACTCTATGGCACGCAGAATGATACTTGTTGACATTTCATTGCCAAGGGACGTAATACGTGTACGGGAAATAGGACAAACAGAGATAACTTAGATTTTTACGCGATCTGATAGTACATATGATTATTATTCATAATAGTAATACGTATAGAATATGTACAATATTATATGGCTTGTTGTTATGATTGTTAATATGACTATTGTTATAATTATTGCAGCAAACCTGTATCAAGACACAACGTTAATCGCTTCTCAAGTGAGCCAGAAGTTGCATGTACAAGCCATGACAAGCCAACAATGCGTTCCACCGTAAGTTTTTCATATGTATACGTACTTTCAACAGATATGCACAAGTCAGAAATGAAACGGGCACTCTATGGCACGCAGAATGATACTTGTTGACATTTCATTGCCAAGGGACGTAATACGTGTACGGGAAAATAGGACAAACAGAGATAACTTAGATTTTTACGCGATCTGATAGTACATATGATTATTATTCATAATAGTAATACGTATAGAATATGTACAATATTATCTGGCTTGTTGTTATGATTGTTAATATGACTATTGTTATAATTATTGCAGCAAACCTGTATGAAGACACAACGTTAATCGCTTCTCAAGTGAGCCCAGAAGTTGCATGAACAAGCCATGACAACCCAACATTGCGTTCCACCGTAAGTTTATCATATATATACGTACTTTCAACAGATATGCACAAGTCAGAAATGAAACGGGCACTCTATGGCACGCAGAATGATACTTGTTGACATTTCATTGCCAAAGGACGTAATACGTGTACGGGAAAATAGGACAAACAGAGATAACTTAGATTTTTACGCGATCTGATAGTACATATGATTATTATTCATAATAGTAATACGTATAGAATATGTACAATATTATCTGGCTTGTTGTTATGATTGTTAATATGACTATTGTTATAATTATTGCAGCAAACCTGTATCAAGACACAACGTTAATCGCTTCTCAAGTGAGCCCAGAAGTTGCATGTACAAGCCATGACAAGCCAACAATGCGTTCCACCGTAAGTTTTTCATATGTATACGTACTTCCAACAGATATGCACAAGTCAGAAATGAAACGGACACTCTATGGCACGCAGAATGATACTTGTTGACATTTCATTGCCAAGGGACGTAATACGTGTACGGGAAAATAGGACAAACAGAGATAACTTAGATTTTTACGCGATCTGATAGTACATATGATTATTATTCATAATAGTAATACGTATAGAATATGTACAATATTATCTGGCTTGTTGTTATGATTGTTAATATGACTATTGTTATAATTATTGCAGCAAACCTGTATCAAGACACAACGTTAATCGCTTCTCAAGTGAGCCCAGAAGTTGCATGTACAAGCCATGACAAGCCAACATTGCGTTCCACCGTAAGTTTATCATATGTATACGTACTTTCAACAGATATGCACATGTCAGAAATGAAACGGACACTATATGGCACGCAGAATGATACTTGTTGACATTTCATTGCCAAGGGACGTAATACGTGTACTGGAAAATAGGACAAACAGAGATAACTTAGATTTTTACGCGATCTGATAGTACATATGATTATTATTCATAATAGTAATACGTATAGAATATGTACAATATTATCTGGCTTGTTGTTATGATTGTTAATATGACTATTGTTATAATTATTGCAGCAAACCTGTATCAAGACACAACGTTAATCGCTTCTCAAGTGAGCCCAGAAGTTGCATGTACGAGCCATGACAAGCCAACATTGCGTTCCACCGTAAGTTTATCATATGTATACGTACTTTCAACAGATATGCACATGTCAGAAATGAAACGGACACTATATGGCACGCAGAATGATACTTGTTGACATTTCATTGCCAAGGGACGTAATACGTGTACTGGAAAATAGGACAAACAGAGATAACTTAGATTTTTACGCGATCTGATAGTACATATGATTATTATTCATAATAGTAATACGTATAGAATATGTACAATATTATCTGGCTTGTTGTTATGATTGTTAATATGACTATTGTTATAATTATTGCAGCAAACCTGTATCAAGACACAACGTTAATCGCTTCTCAAGTGAGCCCAGAAGTTGCATGTACAAGCCATGACAAGCCAACAATGCGTTCCACCGTAAGTTTTTCATATGTATACGTACTTTCAACAGATATGCACAAGTCAGAAATGAAACGGGCACTCTATGGCACGCAGATTGATACTTGTTGACATTTCATTGCCAAGGGACGTAATACGTGTACGGGAAAATAGGACAAACAGAGATAACTTAGATTTTTACGCGATCTGATAGTACATATGATTATTATTCATAATAGTAATACGTATAGAATATGTACAATATTATCTGGTTTGTTGTTATGATTGTTAATATGACTATTGTTATAATTATTGCAGCAAACCTGTATGAAGACACAACGTTAATCGCTTCTCAAGTGAGCCCAGAAGTTGCATGTACAAGCCATGACAACCCAACATTGCGTTCCACCGTAAGTTTATCATATATATACGTACTTTCAACAGATATGCACAAGTCAGAAATGAAACGGGCACTCTATGGCACGCAGAATGATACTTGTTGACATTTCATTGCCAAAGGACGTAATACGTGTACGGGAAAATAGGACAAACAGAGATAACTTAGATTTTTACGCGATCTGATAGTACATATGATTATTATTCATAATAGTAATACGTATAGAATATGTACAATATTATCTGGCTTGTTGTTATGATTGTTAATATGACTATTGTTATAATTATTGCAGCAAACCTGTATCAAGACACAACGTTAATCGCTTCTCAAGTGAGCCCAGAAGTTGCATGTACAAGCCATGACAAGCCAACAATGCGTTCCACCGTAAGTTTTTCATATGTATACGTACTTCCAACAGATATGCACAAGTCAGAAATGAAACGGACACTCTATGGCACGCAGAATGATACTTGTTGACATTTCATTGCCAAGGGACGTAATACGTGTACGGGAAAATAGGACAAACAGAGATAACTTAGACTTTTACGCGATCTGATAGTACATATGATTATTATTCATAATAGTAATACGTATAGAATATGTACAATATTATCTGGCTTGTTGTTATGATTGTTAATATGACTATTGTTATAATTATTGCAGCAAACCTGTATCAAGACACAACGTTAATCGCTTCTCAAGTGAGCCCAGAAGTTGCATGTACACGCCATGACAAGCCAACAATGCGTTCCACCGTAAGTTTTTCATATGTATACGTACTTTCAACAGATATGCACAAGTCAGAAATGAAACGGGCACTCTATGGCACGCAGAATGATACTTGTTGACATTTCATTGCCAAGGGACGTAATACGTGTACGGGAAAATAGGACAAACAGAGATAACTTAGATTTTTACGCGATCTGATAGTACATATGATTATTATTCATAATAGTAATACGTATAGAATATGTACAATATTATCTGGCTTGTTGTTATGATTGTTAATATGACTATTGTTATAATTATTGCAGCAAACCTGTATCAAGACACAACGTTAATCGCTTCTCAAGTGAGCCCAGAAGTTGCATGTACAAGCCATGACAAGCCAACAATGCGTTCCACCGTAAGTTTTTCATATGTATACGTACTTTCAACAGATATGCACAAGTCAGAAATGAAACGGGCACTCTATGGCAGCAGAATGATACTTGTTGACATTTCATTGCCAAGGACGTAATACGTGTACGGAAAATAGGACAAACAGAGATAACTTAGATTTTACGCGATCTGATAGTACATATGATTAATATTCATAATAGTAATACGTATAGAATATGTACAATATTATCTGGCTTGTTGTTATGATTGTTAATATGACTATTGTTATAATTATTGCAGCAAACCTGTATGAAGACACCCAACGTTAATCGCTTCTCAAGTGAGCCCAGAAGTTGCATGTACAAGCCATGACAAGCCAACAATGCGTTCCACCGTAAGTTTATCATATATATACGTACTTCAACAGATATGCACAAGTCAGAAATGAAACGGGCACTCTATGGCACGCAGAATGATACTTGTTGACATTTCATTGCCAAAGGACGTAATACGTGTACGGGAAAATAGGACAAACAGAGATAACTTAGATTTTTACGCGATCTGATAGTAACATATGATTATTATTCATATAGTAATACGTATAGAATATGTACAATATTATCTGGCTTGTTGTTATGATTGTTAATATGACTATTGTTATAATTATTGCAGCAAACCTGTATCAAGACACAACGTTAATCGCTTCTCAAGTGAGCCCAGAAGTTGCATGTACAAGCCATGACAAGCCAACAATGCGTTCCACCGTAAGTTTTTCATATGTATACGTACTTTCAACAGATATGCACAAGTCAGAAATGAAACGGGCACTCTATGGCACGCAGAATGATACTTGTTGACATTTCATTGCCAAAGGACGTAATACGTGTACGGGAAAATAGGACAAACAGAGATAACTTAGATTTTTACGCGATCTGATAGTACATATGATTATTATTCATAATAGTAATACGTATAGAATATGTACAATATTATCTGGCTTGTTGTTATGATTGTTAATATGACTATTGTTATAATTATTGCAGCAAACCTGTATGAAGACACAACGTTAATCGCTTCTCAAGTGAGCCCAGAAGTTGCATGTACAAGCCATGACAAGCCAACAATGCGTTCCACCGTAAGTTTTTCATATGTATACGTACTTTCAACAGATAGGCACAAGTCAGAAATGAAACGGGCACTCTATGGCACGCAGAATGATACTTGTTGACATTTCATTGCCAAGGGACGTAATACGTGTACGGGAAAATAGGACAAACAGAGATAACTTAGAGTTTTACGCGATCTGATAGTACATATGATTATTATTCATAATAGTAATACGTATAGAATATGTACAATATTACTCTGGCTTGTTGTTATGATTGTTAATATGACTATTGTTATAATTATTGCAGCAAACCTGTATCAAGACACAACGTTAATCGCTTCTCAAGTGAGCCCAGAAGTTGCATGTACAAGCCATGACAAGCCAACAATGCGTTCCACCGTAAGTTTTTTCATATGTATACGTACTTTCAACAGATATGCACAAGTCAGAAATGAAACGGGCACTCTATGGCACGCAGAATGATACTTGTTGACATTTCATTGCCAAGGGACGTAATACGTGTACGGGAAAATAGGACAAACAGAGATAACTTAGATTTTTACGCGATCTGATAGTACATATGATTATTATTCATAATAGTAATACGTATAGAATATGTACAATATTATCTGGCTTGTTGTTATGATTGTTAATATGACTATTGTTATAATTATTGCAGCAAACCTGTATCAAGACACAACGTTAATCGCTTCTCAAGTGAGCCCAGAAGTTGCATGTACAAGCCATGACAAGCCAACAATGCGTTCCACCGTAAGTTTTTCATATGTATACGTACTTTCAAACAGATATGCACAAGTCAGAAATGAAACGGGCACTCTATGGCACGCAGAAATGATACTTGTTGACATTTCATTGCCAAGGGACGTAATACGTGTACGGGAAAATAGGACAAACAGAGATAACTTAGATTTTTACGCGATCTGATAGTACATATGATTATTATTCATAATAGTAATACGTATAGAATATGTACAATATTATCTGGCTTGTTGTTATGATTGTTAATATGACTATTGTTATAATTATTGCAGCAAACCTGTATAAAGACACAACGTTAATCGCTTCTCAAGTGAGCCCAGAAGTTGCATGTACAAGCCATGACAAGCCAACATTGCGTTCCCACCGTAAGTTTATCATATATATACTTACTTTCAACAGATATGCACAAGTCAGAAATGAAACGGGCACTCTATGGCACGCAGAATGATACTTGTTGACATTTCATTGCCAAAGGACGTAATACGTGTACGGGAAAATAGGACAAAACAGAGATAACTTAGATTTTTACGACGATCTGATAGTACATATGATTATTATTCATAATAGTAATACGTATAGAATATGTACAATATTATCTGGCTTGTTGTTATGATTGTTAATATGACTATTGTTATAATTATTGCAGCAAACCTGTATCAAGACACAACGTTAATCGCTTCTCAAGTGAGCCCAGAAGTTGCATGTACAAGCCATGACAAGCCAACAATGCGTTCCACCGTAAGTTTATCATATGTATATCGTACTTTCAACAGATATGCACATGTCAGAAATGAAACGGACACTCTATGGCACGCAGAATGATACTTGTTGACATTTCATTGCCAAGGGACGTAATACGTGTACGGGAAATAGGACAAACAGAGATAACTTAGACTTTTACGCGATCTGATAGTACATATGATTATTATTCATAATAGTAATACGTATAGAATATGTACAATATTATCTGCTTGTTGTTATGATTGTTAATATGACTATTGTTATAATTATTGCAGCAAACCTGTATCAAGACACAACGTTAATCGCTTCTCAAGTGAGCCCAGACGTTGCATGTACACGCCATGACAAGCCAACAATGCGTTCCACCTTAAGTTTTTCATATGTATATGACGTACTTTCAACAGATATGCACAAGTCAGAAATGAAACGGGCACTCTATGGCACGCAGAATGATACTTGTTTGACATTTCATTGCCAAGGGACGTAATACGTGGACGGGAAAATAGGACAAACAGAGATAACTTAGATTTTTACGGCGATCTGATAGTACATATGATTATTATTCATAATAGTAATTACGTTATAGAATATGTACAATATTATCTGGCTTGTTGTTATGATTGTTAATATGACTATTGTTATAATTATTGCAGCAAACCTGTATCAAGACACAACGTTAATCGCTTCTCAAGTGAGCCCAGAAGTTGCATGTACAAGCCATGACAAGCCAACAATACGTTCCACCGTAAGTTTTTCATATGTATACGTACTTTCAACAGATATGCACAAGTCAGAAATGAAACGGGCACTCTATGGCACGCAGAATGATACTTGTTGACATTTCATTGCCAAGGGACGTAATACGTGTACGGGAAAATAGGACAAACAGAGATAACTTAGATTTTACGCGATCTGATAGTACATATGATTATTATTCATAATAGTAATACGTATAGAATATGTACAATATTATCTGGCTTGTTGTTATGATTGTTAATATGACTATTGTTATAATTATTGCAGCAAACCTGTATCAAGACACAACGTTAATCGCTTCTCAAGTGAGCCCAGAAGTTGCATGTACAAGCCATGACAAGCCAACATTGCGTTCCACCGTAAGTTTATCATATGTATACGTACTTTCAACAGATATGCACATGTCAGAAATGAACGGACACTATATGGCACGCAGAATGATACTTGTTGACATTTCATTGCCAAGGGACGTAATACGTGTACGGGAAAATAAGGACAAACAGAGATAACTTAGATTTTACGCGATCTGATAGTACATATGATTATTATTCATAATAGTAATACGTATAGAATATGTACAATATTATCTGGCTTGTTGTTATGATTGTTAATATGACTATTGTTATAATTATTGCAGCAAACCTGTATCAAGACACAACGTTAATCGCTTCTCAAGTGAGCCCAGAAGTTGCATGTACAAGCCATGACAAGCCAACATTGCGTTCCATCGTAAGTTTATCATATGTATACGTACTTTCACAGATATGCACATGTCAGAAATGAAACGGACACTAAGGCACGCAGAATGATACTTGTTGACATTTCATTGCCAAGGGACGTAATACGTGTACTGTAAAATAGGACAAACAGAGATAACTTAGATTTTTACGCGAGCTGATAGTACATATGTTTTATTATACATAATAGTAATACGTTTAGAATATGTACAATATTATCTGGCTTGTTGTTATGATTGTTAATATGACTATTGTTATAATTATTGCAGCAAACCTGTATCAAGACACAACGTTAATCGCTTCTCAAGTGAGCCCAGAAGTGCATGTACAAGCCATGACAGCCAACATTGCGTTCCACCGTAAGTTTATCATATGTATACGTACTTTCAACAGATATGCACATGTCAGAAATGAACGGACACTATATGGCACGCAGAATGATACTTGTTGACATTTCAAATGCCAAGGACGTAATACGTGTACTGAGAAATAGGACAAACAGAGATAACTTAGATTTTTACGCGATCTGATAGTACATATGATTATTATTCATAATAGTAATACGTATAGAATATGTACAATATTATCTGGCTTGTTGTTATGATTGTTAATATGACTATTGTTTATAATTATTGCAGCAAACCTGTATCAGAGACACAACGTTAATCGCTCTCAAGTGAGCCCAGAAGTTGCATGTACACGCCATGACAAGCCAACGAATGCGTTCCACCGTAAGTTTTTCATATGTATACGTACTTTCAACAGATATGCACAAGTCAGAAATGAAACGGGCACTCTATCGGCACGCAGAATGATACTTGTTGACATTCATTGCCAAGGGACGTAATACGTGTACGGGAAAATAGGACAAACAGAGATAACTTAGATTTTACGCCGATCTGATAGTACATATGATTATTATTCATAATAGTAATACGTATAGAATATGTACAATATTATCTGGCTTTGTTGTTATGATTGTTAATATGACTATTGTTATAATTATTGCCAGCAAACCTGTATCAAGACACAACGTTAATCGCTTCTCAAGTGAGCCCAGAAGTTGCATGTACAAGCCATGACAAGCCAACAATGCGTTCACCGTAAGTTTATCATATGTATACGTACTTTCAACAGATATGCACATGTCAGAAATGAAACGGACACTATATGCACGCAGAATGATACTTGTTGACATTTCATAGCCAAGGGACGTAATACGTGTACTGAAAATAGGACAAAACAGAGATAACTTAGAATTTTACGCGATCTGATAGTACATATGATTATTATTCATAATAGTAATACGTATAGAATATGTACAATATTATCTGGCTTGTTGTTATGATTGTTAATATGACTATTGTTATAATTTATTGCAGCAAACCTGTATCAAGACACAACGTTAATCGCTTCTCAAGTGAGCCCAGAAGTTGCATGTACAAGCCATGACAAGCCAACATTGCGTTCCACCGTAAGTTTATCATATGTATACGTACTGTCACAGATATGGCACAAGTCAGAAATGAAACGGACACTATATGGGCACGCAGAATGATACTTGTTTACATTTCATTGCCAAGGGGACGTAATACGTGTACTGAAAATAGGACAAACAGAGATAACTTAGACTTTTTTACGCGATCTGATAGTACATATGATTATTATTCATAATAGTAATACGTATAGAATATGTACAATATTATCTGGCATGTTGTTATGATTGTTAATATGACTATTGTTATAATAATTGCAGCAAACCTGTATTCAAGACACAACCGTTAATCGCTTCTCAAGTGAGCCCAGAAGTTGCATGTACAAGCCATGACAAGTCCAAACAATGCGTTCCACCGTAAAGTTTTTCATAGTATACGTACTTTCAACAGATATGCACAAGTCAGAAATGAAACGGGCACTCTATGGCACGCAGAATGATACTTGTTGACATTTCATTTGCCAAGGGACGTAATACGTGTACGGGAAAATAGGACAAACAGAGATAACTTAGATTTTTACGCGATCTGATAGTACATATGATTATTATTCATAATAGTAATACGTATAGAATATGGTATCAATATTATCTGCTGTTGTTATGATTGTTAATATGACTATTGTTATAATTATCTGCAGCAAACCTGTATGAAGACACAACGTTAATCGTTCTCAAGTGAGCCCAGAAGTTGCATGTACAAGCCATGACAAGCCAACATTGCGTTCCACCCGTAAAGTTTATCATTATATATACCGTACTTTCAACAGATATGCACAAGTCAGAAATGAAACGGCACTCTATGGCAACGCAGAATGATACTGTTGACATTCATTGCCAAAGGACGTAATACGTGTACGGGAAAATAGGACAAACAGAGATAACTTAGATTTTATTACGCCGATCTGATAGTACATATGATTATTATTCATAATAGTAATACGTATAGAATATGTAACAATATTATCGGCTTGTTGTGTATGATTGTTAATATGACTTTGTTATAATTATTGCAGCAAACCTGTATCAAAGACACAACGTTAATCGCTTCTCAAGTGAGCCTGAAGTTGCATGTACAAGCCATGAACAAGCCAACAATGCGTTCTCACCGTAAGTTTTTCATATGTATACGTACTTTCAACAGATATTGCACAAGTCAGAAATGAAACGGGCACTCTATGGCACGCAGAATGATACTTGTTGACATTTCATTTGGCCAAGGGACGTATACGTGTACGTGAAAATAGGACAAACAGAGATAAACTTAGATTTTTACGCGATCTGATAGATACATTATGATTATTATTCATAATAGTAATACGATATAGAATATGTACAATATTATCTGCTTGTTGTTATGATTGTAAATTAGACTATTGTTATAATTATTGCAGCAAACCTGTATCAAGACAACAACTGTAATCGCTTCTTCAAGTGAGCCCAAGAAGGTTGCATGTACAAGACAGTGACAAGCCACAGATGCGTTCCACACCGTAAGTTTTTTCATAGTATACGTACTTTCAACAGATATTGCACAAGTCAGAAATGAAACGGGCACTCTATGGCACGGCAGAATGATACTTGTTGGACATTTCATTGCAAGGGACGGAATACGTGTACGAAAATAGACAAACAAGATACTAGATTTTTACGCCGATCTGGATAGTACATATGATTATTAGTCATAATAGTAATACGTATAGAATATGTACACAATATTATCTGGCTGTGGTTGTTATGATTGGTTAATATGACTATTGTTATAATTATTGCAGCAAACCTGTATGAAGACACAACGTTAATCGCTTCTCAAGTGAGCCCAGAAGTTGCATGTACAAGCCATGACAAGGCCAACATTGCGTTCCACCGTAAGTTTATCATATATCTATACTTACTTTCAACAGATATGCACAAGTCAGACAATGAACGGGCACTCTATGGCACGCCAGAATGATACTTGTTAGACATTCATTGCAAAGGACGTAATACGTGTACGGGAAAATAGGACAAACAGAGATAACTTAGATTTTTAACGCGATCTGATAGTACATATGATTATTATTCATAATAGTAATACGTATAGAATATGTACAATATTATCTAGGCTTGTTGTTATGAAATGTTAATATGACTATATTGTTAAAATTATTGGCAGGCAAACCTGTATCAAGACACAACGTTAATCGCTTCTCAAGTGGAGCCCACGAAGTTGCATGTACAAGCCATGACAGCCAACATTGCGTTCCACCGTAAGTTTAATCATATATATACGTACTTTCAACAGATATGCAAGTCAGAATGATCGGCAGACTCTATGGCACGCAGAATGATACTAGAGTTGACATTTCATTGCCAAAGGACGTAATACGGTGTTACGGAAAATAGGACAAACAGAGATAACTTAGATTTTTACGCGATCTGATAGTACATATGATTATTATTCATTAATAGTATACGTATAGAATATGTACAATATTATCTGGCTTGTTGTTATGATTGTTAATATGACTATTGTTATAATTATTGCAGGCAAACCTGTATCAAGACACAACGTTAATCGCTTCTCAAGTGAGCCCAGAAGTTGCATGTACAAGCCATGACAAGCCAACAATGCGTTCCACCGTAGTTTTTCATATGTATACGTACTTTCAACAGTATGCACAAGTCAGAATGAAACGGGCACTCTATGGCACGCAGAATGATACTTGTTGACATTTCATTGCCAAGGACGTAATACGTGTACGGGAAAATAGACAAACAGAGATAACTTAGATTTTTACGCGATCTGATAGTACTTATGATTATTATTCATAATAGTAATACGTATAGAATATGGTACAATATTATCTGGCTTGTTGTTATGATTGTTAATATGACTATTGTTATACATTATTGCAGCAAACCTGTATGAAGACACAACCGTTAATCGCTTCTCAGTGAGCCCAGAAGTTGCCATGTACAAGCCATGACAAGCCAACATTGCGTTCCACCGTAAGGTTTATCATATATACGTACTTTTCAACAGATATGCACAAGTCAGAAATGAAACGGGCACTCTATGGCACGCAGAATGATACTTGTTGACATTTCATTGCCAAAGGACGTAATACGTGTACGGGAAAATAGGACAAACAGAGATAACTTAGATTTTTACGCGATCTGATAGTACAATATGATTATTATCATATAGTAATACGTATAGAATATGTACAATAGTTATCTGGCTTGTTGTTATTGATTGTTAATATGACTATTGTTATAGAATTATTGCAGCAAACCTGTATGAAGACACAACGTTAATCGCTTCTCAAGTGAGCCCAGAAGTTGCATGTACAAGCCATGACAAGCCAACATTGCGTTCCACCGTAAGTTTATCATATATATAACTTACTTTCAACAGATATGCACAAGTCAGAAATGAAACGGGCACTCTATGGCACGCAGAATGATACTTGTTGACATTTCATTGCCAAAGGACGTAATACGTGTACGGGAAAATAGGACAAACAGAGATAACTTAGATTTTTACGCGATCTGATAGTACATATGATTATTATTCATAATAGTAATACGTATAGAATATGTACAATATTATCTGGCTTGTTGTTATGATTGTTAATATGACTATTGTTATAATTATTGCAGCAAACCTGTATCAAGACACAACGTTAATCGCTCTCAAGTGAGCCAGAAGTTGCATGTACAAGCCATGACAAGCCAACATTGCGTTCCACCGTAAGTTTATCATATATATACGTACTTTCAACAGATATGCACAAGTCAGAAATGAAACGGTCACTCTATGGCACGCAGATGATACTTGTTGACATTTCATTGCCAAAGGACGAATACGTGTACGGGAAAATAGGACAAACAGAGATAACTTAGATTTTTACGCGATCTGATAGTACATATGATTATTATTCATAATAGTAATACGTATAGAATATGTACAATATTATCTGCTTGTTGTTATGATTGTTAATATGACTATTGTTATAATTATTGCAGCAAACCTGTATCAAGACACAACGTTAATCGCTTCTCAAGTGAGCCAGAAGTTAGCATGTACAGCCATGACAAGCCAACAATGCGTTCCCCGTAAGTTTTTCATATGTATACGTACTTTCAACAGATATGCACAAGTCAGAAATGAAACGGGCACCTACTATGGCACGCCAGAATGATACTTGTTGACATTTCATTGCAAGGGACGTAATACGTGTGCGGGAAAATAGGACAAACAGGAGATAACTTAGATTTTTACGCGATCTGATAGTACATACTGATTATTATTCATATAGTAATACGTAAAGAATATGTAACAATATTATCTGGCTAGTTGTTATGATTGTTAATATGACTATTGTTATAATTATTGCAGCAGCAAACTGTATCAAGGACACAACGTTAATAATCGCTTCTCAAGTGAGCCCAGAAGTTGCATGTACAAGCCATGACAAGCCAACATTGCGTCCACCGTAAGTTTATCATACTGTTATACGTACCTTTCAACAGATATGCACAAGTCAGAAATGAAACGGGCACTCTATGGCACGCAGAATGATACTTGTTGACTTTTCATTGCCAAGGGACGTAATACGTGTACGGGAAAATAGGACAAACAGAGATAAACTTAGATTTTACGCGATCTGATAGTACATATGATTATTATCATAATAGTAATACGTATAGAATATGTACAATATTATCTGCTTGTTGTTATGATTGTTTAATATGACTATTGTTATAATTATTGCAGCAAACCTGTATCAAGACACCCAACGTTAATCGCTTCTCAAGTGAGCCCAGAAGTTGCATGTACAAGCCATGACAAGCCAACAATGCGTTCCACCGTAAGTTTTTCATATGTATACGTACTTTCAACAGATATGCACAAGTCAGAATGAAACGGGCACTCTATGGCACGCAGAATGATACTTGTTGACATTTCATTGCCAAGGGACGTAATACGTGTACGGGAAAATAGGACAAACAGAGATAACTTAGATTTTTACGCGATCTGATAGTACATATGATTATTATTCATAATAGTAATACGTATAGAATATGTACAATATTATCTGGCTTGTTGTTATGATTGTTAATATGACTATTGTTATAAATTAATGCAGCAAACCTGTATGAAGACACAACGTTAATCGCTTCTCAAGTGAGCCCAGAAGTGTTGCATGTACAAGCATGACAAGCCAACATTGCGTTCCCACCGTAAGTTTATCATATATATACGTACTTTCAACAGATATGCACAAGTCAGAATGAAACGGGCACTCTATGGCACGCAGAATGATACTTGTTGACATTTCATTGCCAAAAGGACGTAATACGTGTACGGAAAATAGGACCAAACAGAGATAACTCAGATTTAACGCGATCTGCTAGTACTATGATTATTATTCATAATAGTAATACGTATAGAATATGTACAAATATTATCTGGCTTGTTGTTATGATTGTTAATATGACTATTGTTATAATTATTGCAGCAAACCTGTACAAGACACCAACGTTAATCGCTCTCTCAAGTGAGCCCAGAAGTTGCATGTACAAGCCCTGACAAGCCAACCAATAGCGTTCCACCGTAAGTTTTTCATATGATATACGTACTTTCAACAGATATGCACAAGTCAGAAATGACAACGGACACTCTATGGCACGCAGAATGATACTGTTGACATTTCATTGCAAGGGACGTAA
>JAWPHD010016493.1:0-49546 GCA_037043455.1 Cyrtodaria siliqua
TGTCAAAACAATTTGAATTTACTGGGAGGAGCCTATGAGGTTATGACCCTTGCTAATCAGAATGTAAACATTTCCCACGTAGCTGTGTTTATCAACAAACGTGCTGCAGCAGACGGCTTCTACTCTGTATTATCATCAAAACCAGACAATATAAAGGCATCAAAATTTAAAGCTGGTTGTCAACAGACCTTCAAAGAGGCACCAAATCTTGATTTTGTGTTGTTATAACTAAATAGGAAAAGTTTCATTGTTCATTTGTGAAATATTATTGTGATTCAATTCAAATATAGTCGGCTGCTCAGCATGTGAAGGACAATCTTTAATCAGCTATTTTAGTTGACAGACAGGCTGTGTGCAGCAGTGGTAATTTGATAGGCCCCTTCTACAAAAATTTACTACTGCGGCAGTTAATGTTGGGGATCTAAGCCTCTCTTCATATGGAAGTGCTGATAGTTCCGTAACTATTTTTGTAGCTCTTCTAATGCAACTATGTCTTTTTTCAATGACGGAGACCATACCACAGACGCATACTGTCAGCATAGGTCATATTAGTGACTATACCATATTAAGTTGACAACAGCTTACTTCCAGTGATCTGGTAGGTGTCCTGTTTGTATAGATGTGTTAAACAATGTAGCCAGAAGTTCACTGATTTCACTTCCTAGTCCTTTCAGGACTTTGGGATTCATCTGATCATTACCAGGAGACTTGTAAGAATTTATTTGAGCAAATGTTTCTTAACTAATTCTGGGGTCACATTAACTAATTCTGGGGTCACAACTATATCCCTTAGCTCTTCATTAAAAGTCCTGTCTGGCAATACTGGCACATTTAGAGTGTCCTCATTAACGACTACACTACTGAAAAATGAATTTAAATAATATCTCAGCTTGGCTAAGCTATCACTATTTAACACGCCATTGTTATCTTCCAAATCACCTATAGTTGACTTAGTTTTCATTTTACTATTTACCTACCTTTTATTTGCTGGATATAATGTTTTCATTCCAAAATAAAAGATTTATAAGTATGATCGATTGCTGGAGGTGCTGAACATTTAACAACACCACCACCCTGCATAACCTACATTTTATTTGGTACATCCGAACCATAGGAACAGACATGCGCAGACGACAATTTCTAAATATAATGCTGCCATGTTTTAATGAAAAATGATAAAAAATGAAAATAGACGCTCCTGAATCTGTCTGCAATCTTCGCGTAGCTATCCGCTAAGCTTCGCAAAGCCAAAACTTCATTTTTACCCCTCTGTTTACATGTAATTTTATTGACAGCCAAAACCAAATGGCGATGGCGGAACATTCCATTTTTTTTGGGGTAGGGTGACTTAAAAAATCAGTTGACCAATAGTGGTGTAAATAATAAAATATAAATGCAGTATACTATTTACCTACCTTTTATTTGATAGATGATATAATGTTTTTTCATTCCAAAATAAAGATAAGTATGATCGATTGCTGGGGGTCCTGACATTTAACAACACCACCACCCTGCATAACCTACATTTTATTTGGTACATCTGAACCATAGAAAACAGACAGCAGAGACAACAATTTCTAAAAAAAATACCACCATGTTTTAAATTTTACACTGTCAACAAGGGGGTCAAAATAAATTTTAGGCTTTGTGAAGCATAACGGTTGGCTATGGCAAGATAGTTAACAGATCCAGGAGCATCTATTTTCATTCTATCTAACCATATCAGGTATGAAAACATAAAGCAAGTAATAAAAAAAATGTCGATTCTTATAATTTTGACGTCCAGGACACCTTGAAATTCACAGTAGCTTACATTTTAAATAAGTTTGTTACTATATTACTAGCCTCAATAATCTCCTGTAACAGAGCATCTGCTACCCTCCAGCCAGACGCTCAAACTAAATAATCTATCAGATAAAATACACAATAACACACTAATCTATCCAGTCTGTTACATACCCTTACAAACTCCTCCTTGTTTTCAACGAAACAGCCAGTGACCAGTTTGTGAATCTGTTCCCATTGATTAACTGCACAAAACCTGTTACTGTCAACCTTTCATGATTCGTTTAAACGTAAACTTAAAACATTTGTCGATACAGCATCCTGAAAAATATAAAAGATAATGAACCATCTCACAAATGGTTTGAATTTTTGGCCATTATTCGAATTCCTGGTTTTTCCAGTTTTCATTTTTCCGGAAGTGGCCACGACGGTCGTTTCGCACAACGGTTGTTTCGCGGACAGTCGTTTCGCCCATCACAGAAATAATCGTTTCGTCCACCTTATATATATATAGTGGGGATTAATTACTTATGCAAATACATATTTGGAGTTAGAACTATTGTATTTTAGGTTTAGAAGACATTTTTAATGAATCAAGTATTGAATTTTGTATTAGAAGCTATATGAACATGCGTTTTTCATAGACTACGTGTAGTCAGTATATATATCCATGGTTTTCTATGTAAAAAAAGAGACATTTTGATAGAATCACGTATTGAATTTTGTGTCTAGAAGAATATGAACTTGCATTTTCTATGTAAAAAAACAACACTTTGAATGATTCAAATATTGAAAGACAGATAGTTACTTTTTATTTAGAAGAACATGAAATGCGGATTAAATCTTTATATGTTATAAAAATCAATAATTTCTATTTCAGATGATGACTACATGCAAGCCTCTCGAAGGAAAAAGCATAAATGTTCATCGTCCCCAAATAGTTAATAATAATGTTGTCATTCACATTGACTTTGAATAAAAAAAAATTACAATTAATTAGAATAAAATTGTGTTTATTGTTTATATTCCCTATACCTTTACCCGTATTTCAAATATATCTGCAGTATCAAACAGCCTACAAGTACAGAGAAAATATAAATGTATTACATGTTAAAGGGGACACACGGTAATCTTGAAGATTTTATCAATCATTAAACTTAGCATCTCAATGTATTAATCTGGGATCATTTTTACTTTAAATCTGCTTGCATATAATTAAATAAAAATGTATTGTTTTCACTTTTAATGTTTAAGATTGAACAAATGCAAGTTGTATAGAAAAACTAACGGACGCGCGAATTTTTAATAAAGCGATTTTGCCGCGTGTTTCTTTGAATTTTTTTTTTTTTTTACATATATATGAAATAGTAATAGTTATTATATACGTAGACATAATATTTGATATAATGCACAACAAATAAACGCACATGTGATTCATGTTTATGTTCGCAATGGAAACAATATACTTATTTTTACTTTTTTTTTTATTAACAACCACTCTACAAATATTAGATGTTACAAAGTTCATCCTAGCTAATTTTGCATATATATGAAGTATTAGTAGTTATTATATACGTAGAAATAATATTTGATATAATGCACAGCAAATAAACGCACGTGTGATTGATGTATATGTTTGCAATGGAAACAATATACTTATTTTTTACATATTTCTTATAACACACTCTCTATAAATAATAGATGTTACAAAGTTAATCTGAGCTAAGTTTTGCCTATATATGAAGTATTAGTAGTTATTATATACGTAGAAATAATATTTGATATAATGCACAACAAATAAACGCACGTGGGATTCATGTATTATGTTCGCAATGGAAACAATATACTTATTTTTGCGCAAAACTAGTGCTTAGAAAACGGCATGGTATTAAACACAGAAAACCTTATTAATTACAACACCTCATTATTAATTACAACATATCAGAAGCGCGCAATACTACAACACTCACCTATGTCTTTAAACTACAATAACATTGATATTCAATTGACCTCTGAAAGTAATATATAGGCGTAACCTTAAAGATGAAATTTGTCCTAAATCAACAAATCCGTTGTTGATATGTTTTTAATTATTAAATATCATTTAAATACGATGTTTACTATGCTATTGATGTATGTTTAGTGAAAATATGTTTTTAAAGATAAAACCGAAAGGACGAACAGGCTTCGCTAAATAATTGAAAAAAAATCAAAGGGGGAAAACTCTTCCTCGTAAAACCGGAAGTGACGTTGGGAACGAAACGAAACCATTGTACAAGGAAAAGCACGCAAAAACAGTATAGTGTGTGAGAAATGTCGATTATTAAGCGACTAGGATGCTGAGTCAGATGAAATGCCCATGATAAGGACGGTTGCACTATGCACGATTTTGAGCCATAATTCGTGTCTGAGGATGAAAATACCTCGGATTCATTCAACCGATGAGGAAGTTGAACGCGGTGCAGGTGCAAATGAAGAGCTTGGTCGTGTTGGCATTGTTTTCATCGAAATTCTGACTGAAAGTCACCAGCAACGCTGCAATATCTCGGTACATGTACACTAAGCGCGAAATGCAGTATATTCCGAAGAATGAACATGTTCTAATACTTGTACATTATACGAGCGTCAGATTAAGGACTTTATTTTTGCCGAAAAGTAGACATTGAAAAAATATATTTAGAGTCTAGTAAAAGTATAATTTATAAATAAATAAATGAAACAGCATCTAATTTCTATAGTATTCTATATACCATAAGTCCCCGCCGCCTCCAAACACTCTATAGTGGTGTATGAGATTCGGATTTGCAGTATGACACGCTTTCTCCACGTGCCCCCAACTGACAATATACCACACACCGACTAATCAACTGTTGCGGTGCCCTATTGAAGTACAGCCTAATCAGGGTTCATACGTCGGTATATGACAAAAGCACGCACCATTTAGGGAAACGTAGTTTTATGACATGCATACATTTCCTGTATATTGCAATGCCGTGAGCGGTAAATACCGCCGCGGCGAGCCGCGTATTGCACAAGACGGATATATGATGCGTGAGAAACTAGTTCATCGCGCACGAAGAGCGAAAAATACTATGATCTAAATAATATAGTCAAATGTATTATGAGCACGACATTATGTATTATGTACATGTAGAGATCGAAAAAAACAGACCTAACAGATCAATTTTTTTATTTAGAATATAAAGTATATATATATGCTTGTAAAGCACTTAGTTTACTTACTGCATGAGGTAAAAGCCGTTATTGTTGTTGTTTTGCCATGCAACATTACTGAACTAATATAATAGCTAGTAACATTATCAATTTTCTGCCTTTTAATAGACATCCATGAAACATTTTGTCATTATTTTCAAATCCAGAGACCGATATATAACTCTATATAAATCTATAACACTATTGGAAGAAGAAGGTGTATAATTTAAAAAATAAAAATAAAAAATAAAAATATATATATATTGAAACAACGACACAGTTCATTTACATTTATATGCTAAACCAGGGAGTACGTTATAGGGAGGAGAAACGGGCTCGTTTTGCCGAGTTATGTTGTCGCGCATGTGTTTCACTACTCCGTGAAAATGACTATTTCCGGTTGTTTCGCGAGTGTGTGAAAAACAGCAAATTCTTATAAATTATTACACTTACAAACTTAATAAAGGTGCTAAATGTAAACATAAGTATTATGTATTTACATTGTGTCCTCTGATACAGAGCGTGTATTTGTTTGCATGTTTAAAAGCACATTTTACCAGACGGTTCCGTGTAACAAAGATGGCGCCACTCTGCGCCAAATAAAAAATGGTGACAGTGTATAGCTATTGCAAACGAGATACGAGACTACGGGTTATTTAGGCATTAATAATAACAAAAAGTGAATAGTAAACATATTTATCTTTGTAAAGAAGGTAATTTCATGGTGGTGATAATAAGACAAAGCCTAAAAAGAGGTGATGAAAATGTGCCTTTTGAGATATCAGCTAAATTTTTAATTTTATAGAATTAAAAATGGTGTGAAGCTATTGCAAACGAGATACGAAGTATGGGTTATATTAGGCATTAATAATAACAAAAAGTGAATAGTAGACATATTTATCTTTGTCAATAATGTAATTTCGTGATGTTGATTATAACAGAAAGACGTAAAAAGGGGCTGTAAAAACTGCCTAATTTGAGATGTTGGCTGAAATTTTAACTTTTCAAATGTAACGCGCTTACGATCGATTTACCTGTATCGATAAAATAGTAAATGGCGGCGTTCTAGCGCGACAACATAAATCGATAAACAAGAGCGTTTATGAACCCGTTTCTTCTCCCTATAACGTACTCCCTGGCTAAACCTTTTCAAAAAGACGGCTGCATTATATTAGCGCCGTTCACGTAAGACGCATGCATCTAATTCAACAGCTAAACAATCACGATGTACAGATCTAAGACTATATACCTTTCTACAATTTATCATACACATACCCGAGGAATTGCTAAGATAAATGAACAAAAACTTCTATCCTACCTCATTTAATAATTTCTTACTCAACGCCGGTCGAATCAGCGAATAAAACTTGCTCGGAGACGGCGGGGTTAGGCACTTCTCATTTTTGTAAGAAAATATTGTTGGTATCGCTGTTGTTTTTAATCTGCATGACCGATTGTCCTCCAAATTCAATGAATATGAAACCAAAGGATGGACTTCCCACGAATCCAACTCAAAGTGTTTACTACAAACTCGCGCGTCTTTCGAAGGTTCCCATTTTTTTGACGCGACGGGCGATTTTCGTCGACAGCGGTCCACCCACACTTCAAATCTTAATCTATCATTAACCTGATTAGGAAAACGAAAGAAACTGATGTTATTAGATTGTCCTTTTGTATGCACACTTTGACACCCAGCTACAGCACACGGCATTTTTAACACGTACCATAAAACGTAATCCTACATAGACAATACTATACAACTCAATGCGACACCGCTAATCGTTTGGTACCAATGACGTCACAGGATCACGTGACACTTACCTGTCTTCAAAAAGGGCGAAACTCGAAGCGTGTGCGCTATGAGATAAAATTGGCTACAGTGAAAAAACGGGACAACCAATAAGTGTAATATTTGAACAGATTGTATATTATATACATATATTTCAGAATATATGCTCAAAAGACACGCTATATTTCACCTTTAAGGACTATTGGTCAGCCATCTTTGAAAAAAAATCCAAAATGGATGGGGTATGGTTAATTGAAATTTTCATCCAAATGCATATTATAGGCATGAACATTGTCAATGATATAATAAAAGACATTAATGCAACACTATTGATGTGAACATAATATCAGAAACAATATTTATTTGGCAGAAATAGTGCCCTTTATACTCGAAAAGTTTGACGCAAGTTTACTCTAAGATGTTTTGTTTTTTATGTTAAATAAATGTGTCCATAGAATTGTCCATTTATCTAAAAATGGCACACGAGACATCATTTCTTAATTAAATATGACATGTTATCACATCATCCACATTTCAAAGTCAATTATTGTAAAAAAAAAGAAGCTATTTTTTCAATGACATGTACTTTCAAAATAATCTCAATGCTATAGTATGGTGGCACTGACGGGTTTTAATTGTCAAACTATTATAAATGGCAACTACATGTTTGGATGTATTAAACACAGCTGAATGACTGTTGTGAATAGAAACATGGCAACACAAGAGAAATTTATTATTATATTCCTATAAAAACAGCACAAACTAAATAATAACACATGAATTGGATCAAATTACCTGTTTATCCGAATGTTTCACCATACAGCATGTTTCAATTTACAATTCACCTGCATGCTTTTCATGTGTATCATGTGCGTGTGTTGGAGGCACATGGCGTATAAAGAAAATCTTCATTTTTAACAATGGTGTACTTAGAATTTTGGATGATGTGATAATATGGCTTACTTTATTCAGAAATGATGTCTCGTGTGCCATTTTTGGATAAATGGACAATTCTATGGACAAATTTATTTAACATAAAAAACAAAACATCTTAGAGTAAACTTGCGTCAAACTTTTCGAATTTAAAGGGCACTATTTCTGCCAAATAAATATTGTTTCTGATATTATGTTCACATCAATAGTGTTGCATTAATGTCATTTATTATATCATTGACAATGTTCATGCCTATAATATGCATTTGGATGAAAATTTCAATTAATCATATCCCATCCATTTTGGATTTTTTTTTTCAAAGATGGCTGACCAATAGTCCTTAAGTGGGGTGAACATATAATACGCATTCGAAAGACATTATCATCATATCTGTGGCTATTATCTAGAACAAAACAATACATTCCGCTTAACTATATAATATATTAGTCCCCCACCGGACTATAGGTTTGCACATTGTCCGTCCGTTCTTCCGTCCGTCAGTCCTTCTGAAATGCTTGTCCGGGCCATATTTTCAATACATAAGACTTTGAGATAAACAACTTGGTATGTGGATACATCGTGGGATAGCAGTGTGTCGCGTACCAAAAAAGGTCACTGGGACCGTGACCTTGACCTGTGACTGATGTCGATTATGTTGATGACATGTTTATTATTATTAATATTATCATTATGTTAATTTCATCTTCTCCACACAGCACCAGTTGCAGTTGCTCGGACGAGCCAAGCTTTGGTTTATGGACGGCACCTTTAAGGTATGTAAAACTGAAATAGTGACATACAATATGTGTATGAAAAACTCTGTCTGGCAAGTTCATTATATCATCATATCAAACGAACTACTTTCCTAACATATCTCAATTCGCAATTGATATAACTGTATATAACCATCGATATTTTACTGGCAACTCGTATTTCCATTAAAAGTCTTTATATGTTTCAGATTATGAAAGACCCGTTCAAGAGATGATGTCGATCCACGCGTTCATACAGAAAGAGATCCCTCTGGTGTTAATTCTGATGTCGCGGAGACAGACTCAGGACTACGCAGCCGTGCTGTTCAAGCTGAAAGGGGTGCTGACAGACATAGAAGTCGAAGGGTTCGTGGTAGATTTCGAGCAAGGTAATATACATAAAACAAAACATGTATCCATTTAGTTTTTATTTGTATAAATATATACTAACAGTACATAACAACACAATTCAATTTATATATTCTTACTTTTCAAGTGTTTTATGCATTTTATTAATTTATACATATTTCACATAAATAATTACACAATGTAATAATTACTCTTACCACTTTCAGGTGCGTGGAATGTTGTCCGGCAGGTTTTCCCGGGGATTTCGCGGCAACAGTTATGAGTATGATGACAGTTATGAGTAATTTAACGTTTTTTTGACAGATAATATATAATTAGTATAAATAATATAACAGTATAAACAAACATTCAACATTCAATAACAACAACACTACAAAATATCATTATGATTCTCCCTTAATTTATTATTCACAGTTTAATAAAACTCATTCAATTCACAATCAAATACAATACCTGATAGATGATGGGCGTTTAGTGGGCGAAACGACTATCAAAATGATGGGCGAAACGACCGATGTGCGAAAAAACCGATGCGCGAACGGGAACGTGTGCGAAACGACCCGGGACCCATATTTTGTAGGTGCACCTATATATTTTATGGGTGCATCTACAATTTCATGGGTGCACTACAATTTTACAGGTCAAACAATAAAAGTACTGTATAGGTACACCTATACTTTTTATAGGTGCACCTACAATTTTTTATAGGTGCACCTACATCTGTAGTTTTGACCCCGATCGTACACCATAAAAGTGTGCGAAACGATCCGGGACCGCCGGATCCCCGCCCTTTAAACTTGTCCTTTTTTCCCCCAGTTTAGTAATGCTATTTTTAGATTAAAAAAAAAGAAACACACATGCAAGAAATAATGATTTTTTTTCCAGAAAAAATGTGCATAAATAAAACAATTAAGATTGCTTGTTGTATAAATATTTAATTTACTTAAATTCGAAATAATTATCATTGGTTGCTATGGCTACTGAAGTAAATTATGCCCGATACAACGCACATGTAAACTTCCGGTTGTATAAGTTTTTACATGCTTCGAGAATATCGAGAATTCTCTCGAAATAATTATATTCTCTTGAGTTTCTTGGCTAAGTGTTAGTATATGTGAATACTTACTCACTTCAACTTATTTCAAAACTATTTCGGAGGTGATAGGTACGAACAGGATTGTAAAAAGCCCCAAACAATTACAGGTAATGCATTAACATAAGGGTGGGGTAATTTTGTATGTTATCTATCTATCTATATATCCTCACGGATAACTTCTAGAAGTTGCGCGCCTGTGTTTGTTAGTAGAAACAGTAAAGATTAAAAACAAGGGTAAGGGGAGCAAAAGTGGTAGGTGGTTAAAAGTCGTAGTGAGAGGGTAAAATCAGGATAAAAACAACATTTCAAGACCTATGGCTTGGTGTGAAAGACACTACTTAGGAATTCAAATCTTACTTAAAAGTAATATTTTCATGTAGCGCATTTCACTGAACAATAGAAATGGGAAAAATTTAGTATTTGTAATAGTTTGCTTCTGTAAATATCTATTTAAATGTCTTTGAGTGGCAATATCTAGAGATGCAGTTGTTTTATTGTATATAGTCTGGCAGGGGAACAGCTACCAGGCCGTGGATTATTTTATAAAAAAGAGACAAATGTGTATCTGCCCTACATTGTTTGAGCAACCGCCACCCCTATTTTTTATGAACATGATTGTGATGCTTGAGTACCTGGAGTAATCATTTTGTGTCCAGCGTGGTGCTCGGCCTTGTCTCATTTCAAGCTTGTCTATATTGGATTGGGTGTGGGGATCCTAGATAGAACTGGCATACTCAAGCTGTGGACAGACGAGGGCATTGTAAGAGCGCTCTTTTATTTTACTGTTATTAGTTTTTATATTTCTTTTTAAAAAGCCTAAAGTGCGAGTTGCATTTCCAGCAATGCGATCGACATGAGTGTTCCATGACAAGTTGCCAGCCAGGTCTACCCCCAGGTATCGAGCATTGTTGACTGTTTCTAACGTATGTCCATGTAATGTGTACGTCATAATTTTTTTTGTTTTTTTTACTTGGTAGTTTGAATGACTTGGCACTTAGAATGGTTGAAGCTCATGTGACATTGTCCCACTTTATTGACCATGCATGTATATAGTTTGTTGAGGTCAGTCTGTAGGGTAATATTGTCAGTTTGTTGGTTGTCTATTGTAGATTTTTACAAAACAAGTTTGTAGCGACTACTTTTTGAAAACTATAAGTGATATTGATATGGGACTTTTTTTAGAGTTATATAGTAAAAGCGTGTAGTGACTACTGCTCTGAATCTACTTGACAGATTTTTCATGAAACTTCACAGGAATGTTGCCCTTGATATCTAGTTGATAGGTCTGGATGATCGAGACTATCCCAGCTCCATTATATATTGGCAATTCGAAGATACTGTCCATGAAATGTTCACAAAATTTGGGAACCAAATGAATGCAAGGTATTGTAGGAATGCGTTAAAAAAAACGGTATGTGAAGGTAAAGACGGGTACAGTTTAACCATGCTAGTAACTATGGTAATCTAAGTATTCCGGTGTGACCATAATTATCAAGAGTTGTCAGATCCATACACATCCAATGGATACAAATCTTTCCTCTCATACAGATCACAACTGCATGTATTACTAGTAGAAGGAAAACAATCTGTAATGTTGTCTCGGGCGACAACCTTGGGCAGTCTTTTTTTATGTTATATATATCTATTCATATTATATAATGTATTTGTTTTATTTGACCACAGCTGTCGCTAAAGTATGGTAATATTAAGTATAAAGAAGGGTGATGAACCCCAGTTCCTATACGACACGACAGTGGAGGCACAAGTAGATGACGTGATAGCCGATGTGGCCACCATATACAATGGCAGATTAAAAGTGCAACGAATTTGTGCAGGTAATATACACATGTCAAACACTGTATAAAATACAATTTCATATTTGCAATCGGCTAATATTTAACCAATATACAGGGGATCACCCGCCACAAAGTGGAGCGAGCATATATTGTTAACTTTGTCCGTCCATTCTAACAATTTAATAGTTTTACATTCAAGTTGTTTTTTAGTCCGTTTCACAGAGTCTGACACCGGAAGTCATACTCAGTAGGGATTTCAAACTTCAGACATGACAGCAGTATGTTACTAATAATAGTAGGTCAATATAAAATTAAAATGACCTTAACCTACTTTTCGCCCTTGTTTATTTATATTGAAGTCAGTGTTCCAGATAGACTGCATATCCAAATAAATTACCTGTTTATATTTGAAAGTATTGAATTTATTTTAATTCTTTCCATACCATGTATGGACATAATTTCCTGTAATCTATTCTTTTAAAAACGGTGCAAATTTTGGTAATTTCTTTTTGCCAGTCTGAGTTTCCATAGCTCGTAGCATACTTTCACGAGACCATTTTACTGATTTTATGAAGCATGGTAATTTATTGGTTATTTACATTTTTCTCCCATTGGTTCTGGTTCTCGTTTCGTCCCTGTTATTGTAAGTGTTGTTAAAGCATTCTGTGCAAATTTGCTCTTTGTATAGATATGTGACAAGGTCCTTTGTGAGAGGTCGTTTTCAGTACAACAAAGACATACTATGTTCAGATGTTCAATCGGTCTGTAAACCTAGATTCCTTGTTGATATTACCGAGATAAATACTTACGATCCTGTACCGTTCCAAACTCACTTGTTCAAACTATGCAAACTTTTAAAAAATTGATTCACATACATGTAGTATAATGAGGCCGAGAAACATAGTCATAGTATCATTCATCTGTTATAATTATACCTCCCGCAAAGTGGGTGTGGGTGTACTGGAATCACCTCGTCTGTCTGTCTGTAGATGCAATTCTTGTCCGGGCTTTTTCTCAATAACTCCTTAGAATTTCGCGAAACTTGCTAGGAAGTATCAATATCGAGCGGACATGCGCATACTGTCATGACGTTCCGGTTTGATAATTATACACTGAGTTATACAATACAATAATTCTTTATTAACTAATCAAAGGCCTCCGGCCCACAATACAAGTATAATACATAATGTGAATTATAACAAACCACCTGATCAAATGTCATACAATTCCAACTAAATTTCAATAAATGGCCCTTTGTATTTCAAATATATTTATATAATACAAAATTCTTGTCCGGGCTCTTTCTGTAAAACTGCTTGTTAGAATTTAGCGAAATTTGCTAGGAAGTATCAATATCAAGTTAAGATGTGCATACTGTCATGAAGTTCCGGTTCAATAATTTTCCACTGAGTTATGGCCCTTTGTATTTTTAATGCATTTCATACTTGGTAGTGAAAGCTGTCCGTAGACGCAATTCTTGTCCAGGCTATTTCTCAATAACTCCTTCTTAGAATTTCGCGAAACTTGCTAGGAAGTATCAATATCGAATGGACATGCGCATACTGTCATGACGTTCCGGTTCGATAATTTTACACTGAGTTATGACCCTTTGTATTTCTAATATATATATATAATACAAAATTCTTGTCCGGGCTTTTTCTCTAAAACTCCTTGTTAGAATTTAGCGAAACTTGCTAGGAAGTATCAATATCAAATGGAGATGTGCATACTATTATGACATTCCGGTTCAATAATTTTCCACTGAGTTATGGCCCTTTGTAATTTTAATGCATTTCATACTTGGTAGTGAAATAGAAAATTCTTGTCCACGCTATTTCTCTAAATTCCCATATTGTTATAATTTCATGAAACTTGCTGCGAAGCATCAATATCAAGTGAATATGCGCATACTGTCATGACTTTCCGGTTCAATAATTTTCCACTGAGTTATGGCCCTTTGTATTTTTAATGCAATTCATACTTGGTAGTCAAATAGCAAATTCTTGTCCGAGCTATTTCTCAAAAACCCCATGTTATAATTTCGTGAGACTTGCTACGAAGCATCAGTATCAAGTGAATATGCGCATATTGTCCTGACGTTCCGGTTCGATAATTTTGCACAGAGTTATGTCCCTTTGTATGTTTAATATATATATAGAATACAATGTTCTTGTCCGGGCTATTTCTCTAAAACTCCTTGTTAAAATTTATTGAAACTTGCTAGGAGGTATCACTATCAAGTGGAAATGTGCATACTGTCATGATGTTACGGTTCAATAATTATTCACTGAGTTATGACCCTTTGAATTTTTAATGCATTTCATACTTGGTAGTCAAATAGAAAAGTCTTGTTCGGGCTATATCTATTTCAATAAAAGTAAAAATACGACTTCAATGTTTGTAGAGGTTGAAGATTTGGCAGAACATGGTATCACACTACCACCCAACATGCAGGGACTGACAGATGAGCAGGTGGTAGAGCTGAAACTGAAGGATGAGTGGGCAGACAGATGTACACCTCAAGGAGGATTTAGAGAGAATCAAGATAAAAATGGCAGGAGAAATGGACAAGGTGAGTGATGGTAGAACAGATTTTACGGCTGGATGTTGTTTTTGCTTTTACATAATTGTTATTTGTTCCTGTGTTTGTATATACCATGTCAACTTGAAATAAAACTGCTTACTTCTTACAAAATTGAGTGGCATTAATTATTCTTACTAAGTTTTGCAAAACCATTTTGAATTCAATAAAGGTCCTATCCAGAGGTGGTGCCATCAGGAAATATGGATCGTGGGTCCACTTCAGAGGTGAGCTCATATGGGTCCACTTCAGAGGTAATTCTAATCGGGGATATATGGTGGTCCTATCATTTGGGGGTCCCATTTGGAAATATGAGCCCACTCCATTGGTGGTCCCATCAGGAAGTAAGGGTGCACTAAAGTGTGGGTCCTCCCCAGTGATGGTTCCATCAGGAATAGGGGTCCTCTCCAAAGGTGAATTTATCATGAAAAATGGACCTTCTCCGGTGTTGGTCCCATAAGGAGATATTGGTCCTTTCCAGTTGTGGTCCTTATAATATACAGTGATCATTTCACTACTGGACACCATTCTCAAGCTATTGTTATGTTGTTTCAGCTGCTACAGAAAAGATGGCAGAGGTTTTAAAGAAGACTTGTACGGAAGCAAAGGATATGATCTCAAAGGTAACTTAGATACTAGTATGTAACTATTGGCACGACAATTGGGTAATCGGCATGCTGCGTCATCTCTTACCTTCAGTAGCTGCATTGGGAACATTGTCTGTTAAATATGGTATCGTGAATGGTTTAATGATTTATGTTTAAGAATCCAGATGTATGTAGCTACGACAGTTTTGAGGGGATTCTTACCTAGAGGAAATTTTATGAACATGCCATGACTTTATGATCTACATGTAACATAAATATTGAGTTTTATGTTTCTGCATAAAAAATAAAGAACAAATACACCACAAACATGTTTAACGCCAGGAATTATTGCCCTTGTCTGATAGAAAAGGAGTGAATGAGGCTTCCCCTCAATATGTAAAGAATGATTATAGTGTAGCGAACCGAATTTTGCATACAGTGTTTTAATAAAAAGTAGGTCAAGTTGTGATTGACAGTGTCATGTGAGGAGTTATTGCCCTTGACCTTAGCATTATTTTGAAAGGTTTGGTTTCTGTCTGTTAACTTTAATTAAAAGTTGTTGTACATCGGTATTATAATAAAATGTAGACCAACTTGTTTAGGGCTCAGCAGGTCAGAAGTTCCAGAGTTATTGCCCTTGACTGAAAATAAAAAGCTGAAAATGAATACTGGTTTGTACCATTTGCCAACTTCACTGTATTTTGGAATACAGTCCACTTCATCGATAACGAGATCACAGGCTATAGTGTAACAATATCTCTGGCCTGTTTGACACCCTTGTATGTTTTATGTTTTATTGTGTTAACAGAATGTCTGATATTAAGGACAAAAAGTAGTTCCCCCATTGTATATTGCTCAAAAAAACATTGTATCGCGAAATACCTTGTCTATCAACTATTATTACACAGGTATTAGTTAACATTTAGCTTACTGTTGTCGTTTAATCATCTGTATTTTCTATTGACAGAAAAAGGTACAAGCAAATGTGGTGGTAACGCAAGCCACACTAAAAGAGGCCTTAGACATACTGAGAGGGGCAGTAACTATAGTTTATCCAATGGGATTACCTCCCCATGATAATATTAAGATGGAATTTGAAAATAATGAAGATCTCTCTGGAACACAGGTAAATAGAATATAAATATTACCTAACTTTGTTAGTTCATAACTTCCTCATCCGGTCAACTTCCGTTAGGTTGATATATGCAGTAGGTGAAAATAAAGGGAACTACTCGGACGTTATCCTCAATCTCTATATGAAAAATGAAAATATTAGACCATGGTTTAAATTAAATGTATCCATATTGGTGTTTTAAACTCAGACAACACCAAAAGAAGATACGCAGATGTACACAAAAAATAAAGCTTTCAATATATCACTACAAGCTAGTTTTATAAGGGTTAAAGTCAGTTGAGCACCAACGATAAACACCGAGTTTACCCCCTACCAGATTGTGGAGGTCTTTTATTTTATTGATCATTGATTGGTCAAATTATTTTGATGATGTCATGTGAAAGTTATGAATTGTTAATATTATTAGAAGAGAACTAACACATTTTTTATTGATTTATTCATACAGTGCTTCAGATAAGACCCATCTCTGTGTAATTACGCATATTTGTTTACCAAAAAAATAAATAAAATTAATGGGTACAAAATCGCATTAAAATCGGCGATAAATATTGATAACCAAATTCCCGCGTACACCCATAATAACTTAAAAAATAGAGCGTGACCAGTCATACTGAGTAGATGCTTATTGACATCTGAGGTACAGTAAATGCGTGCAAGAAAATATAAATGGCGTTTTTTCAGCTGTTTGACATAAATGAATGCCATTTAAAACAGTCAGAAGTAGTGTTGAATGTACAGGGTGTCCAACAAAAATGGTTACCTAAAATAAACATCTGTAACTTTTTTTTTTTTAATCAGGTAACATCATCATTTATATAACTTGTAAACATATACGTATATTTTACAATACTTAATCAAAGTTTCTATTTTCTCACCTAGTAACCAGAGTGACCTCCCTTGTTGTCAGTGATGCATTTCAGCCTATTTGGCATACTGTGGACAAGTGCTTTTAAAGTGTCATGTGTAATAGACCCCCATGCAAATCTTAAACGCCTTTTCAATTGTCATTGGTTCTGGATCTGTACAGTTTTTCATCTAGGACACTAAACAAATTGTCAATTGGGTTAAGATCTGGACTATTTCCTGGCCATTCGTCTTTTGTTATGAAGTTTGGAAGATTCTGTTCACACCATCGCTGGGCACTACCTGAAGCATGGGCTGGTGCCCCATCCTGTTGGAAAGTTAATTTTGTACTGTCTTTTACCATAATGTTCTCGGTGATGTTTCCTGACTTTTTTCGACTCTGCAATGGTTTCACTACTTTTTCCAATATTTCCTTCTCGTAGTATGAAGTTGTAACCGTTTGACCTGTTGGCATTATGTGAAGCCTCGATAAACCACTTGCTGACATGGATCCCCATATGTTACATACGCACTTCTCTTGACTTTTCTAACAAATGGAACCTTGTCCTCTTGGCTGTCCATACTACATGTATCACTGTCTATTTTGTTCATAGAATACATAGGGGATTCATCAATGAAAACAAAGTTCTCCCAGTCCCCTGCAGTTAAGTGACGGTAGGCCCTGGCAAATCTGAGCCGTACTGCTTCTGCTGCTGCTGTCAGAAGTGGCTTTCTCTTCTAAATGCATTCAAACCAAGTGAATTTTTGGGATAATTATGTACAGATAACTTACATATATCTACACCTTTTCCTTTCAGCCTGTCGCTCAATTTTCGTGTTGAAGATCCTCGTTTATATTTAGATTATATATATATTATGTCAGCTCCTTTTTGATTTGTGAGGATAGTTTTGTTGGTCTTCCACTTCCCTTTTTCTCTGAAATTCACCACTATTGTCCACTTTATCACAAATTGTTTTGATTTATTTAAGATCTTCATTATTTCAATAATTTTGAAGCCCTGTTTTCTCAGTATATAGGCTTGAGGGTGTTCAGAAACTAATTTGTTTTCACTGAAAGCCATTTTTATGAACCATGTCAGAAAAATATTTGAAATTGACATCAAGTATTTATGACCACCTCCTGTTTAGCGCCATTTATTGGAAAAATATGTTATAATTGTAAAGGGAAGTAAATTTTGTATACTTGTATAAAGTTCTGTTAATTGATCGTAAGAAATAAAAAAGCAACATATGTTTATTTTAGGTACCTGTTTTTTTTGGACACCCTGTATATGTAAGGAGAAGAGGAAGTAACGCAATATTTGTTATGGTATTGACTAAAGAGTAAACATTTTAAATTAATGGTTTATCCAAAACTTGCTTTTAAGTATATGTATTTGTAAATGTAAATACATAATATATATAATTTTTTAATGCGTACAATATGCATTGTGCTGAAAGCTTATCGGAAGCACTGGCATATTATCACGCTAACTTATTTACATTGACAAATACATAGCTTAACGGTGAATTTAAAAGTAATTAAACTTGATAAATGTAAGTCAATATTGAAATAATTACCTGCAAAAAAACAAAAATATATTGAGTATTTGACCAGCTGGTCAATTTTGAGTTCTTCCCTGAAATGTAGGAAAGCTTAAGCATAAGAACTCTAGCGAAAGCTACGATTCATGCAGTGCCTCATTTTCAGGTTTTCTTAATTATTATCTTTATTAACGTCACCTTTTTGCTTTGAAGTGGTGTTATAAAAAAAGAGGATTATTTGATATTTTATAACAAATTATACTGAACAATTGTATGTGTTTGTTCATTTGACCATATTAGTCATCCCTAGATGTCATAGAAGAGTCAAATGCATCTCTGTGGTTCTGTGGAAAAGAAATGTTGCGAGGAAAAAAGCTCAAAGATTTCGTTGGCAAAAATGAGAAGACGAAAGTTGTAGCCAAGATTCAGAAGGTAGTGTATTTCATTAAAAAAAATTATTTTGAATTAATTTTTGCTTCAAAGTTTGTTTTGCATATAAATCCAATCTTGATCTACCTATGGCGCCAGCATCTTAAAGTGGAACATCTTAAAAAAATAATTAAAAATTAAAAGCCAATATAACACCACCATCCGTCCATCCGTCCACTACCATATAACCACTGAGTGGAATTCAACCAAACTTAGTGTATAACTTCCCCACATGATAACGACAAGCAAGAGCATTAATTACTCCTAGATTTGGATACCGGGTCGAAGGTGTGAACATATATTTGTTCACCATACTGACCTGTTTGACGAACGCGTGGGTTTGTGCGATGGTGCGCACTTATCAACATTGTTAATTACTAAAAATGTACACTATCACTTATGTGTTGGATATATACTGAACCAAACAGCTAACGCACCAGTAGACAATACCTTTAATATCTCAATAATAACAATCAATAAATCAAAACAAATTTCATTCTGAACGAGACATATATCTTGTCAATAACGACTGTAAATTTAAAAAATCATTCAAATCACCTGTCTCCAACGGTACCTGTTGGCATTTAATAAGTTCATACATTAAAGGTATTGTCTACTGGTGCATTAGCTGTTTGGTTAAGTATAGTAACTAATTCTGCAGCTTTAATGAAAGTCAAGGACAACGCGACTGCTGTTTGAATTACTTCTGTTACACAAATTTAGCTTAGTTTAAACAATATTTATTCATGAAATTTATGCTACTCTCAGCATATAAACTACATAGAGGATCTTACATGACTGTGTATTATTGATTTTAATAAACGAGTTAGATAAAATGATAGGATACGAGGCTCTGCCGAGTATTCTATCTTTTTATCCAATGAGTTTATTAAAGTCAATAATACACAGTCACGAATGTAAGCTTCTGTTTATCACATAACACACCTACGACTTGATAGTTTTACTTTAATTTTGTCAATTTACTTTATATACGGCAGCAATTTGTAAGAAATCATGACTTTGTTTACATGACGTCGCTATGTTACGCGGCTGTAAATGCGCTAGCGCTACAAATAATGCGACACCTTAAACCAAATTTGAAGTTACTGACATGCATTTTATGAAGTAAGATAATTAGTTAAGGTGTCTGAACGTATCGTATGATATACCATGCCAACAATTGGGATTAAATGTTTTACTGTATACAAACACAGTGATTCGGCCCTCATTTGCATCTGTAGTACACTAGTGTATTACGAGAAATAAGTCATGGCTTTATTACACTCCCAGAAGCCATGTTATGTGATAAAGTTATGTAAACTAAATGGTGTGGTTCTGGTACCGGTACATAGTTAAAATGGCTAAACAAATAGGTTAGCAGTGGCATAGTTGCTTATAGGCACTGCCGGCCCGGGCCTACAGTTTGTTGCCAGATATGAAAATTCTAAAAACGCTTAAAATGCATTAAAACATAAAGGGGTATGGGGCCGGGGGAGGAAGAGGAGGGGCAGGCTTAAAATTGGCCAACTACGCCCCCGGTTGGTAGGCAGTTTTTTTTTTTTAAACATCGGCCTTGCTAATTTGATGGATAAGGCTTTGGTCTTTAGTTTAGAGCTGTTGGGTTCTGCACCATGTGGATTTCAAATGGGAACTTCATCCTTAATGTTATCTCCCTCTAAGGTCACCTTACATGATATAACGAAACATAAAAACCCGTTTAATTTCGAACAATATGTAGAATATTTTTATTTATTGATCTGAACATCATCAATTGTCATTTAAAACACAACCACATAGCTTATCTTATATTTTATTTAGCTGAAATGTAACACTAATAGCTAAACATTGAATGTATTGTTTACGTTTTTAATAACGATTTTACAGAGAGGTCAAGGTGCTCCCCAACGAGAGCCAGTGGTGAGTCCAGAACAACAGAAGGAGATGATGGCATATTACTACAAGAAACAGGAGGAAATGAAGGTATCTTGTTCTATTCTATTCTATGATACATCTTCTCCCTTTATAGGCACACTTAATATTACACCAGTAGACCATTATTGGTCTTGTGTGCACCATACTGGTATTTCTTTTCCCCCGTTTTTATTGGATGAAGACCATTCATATGGTATTTTTATGCCCCCGAAGGGTGGCATATAGTAGTCGCAACGTCCGTCCATCCGTCTATCCGTACCATCATGTCTGGTCAATAACTGACATTCATGGACAGATTTTCAAATAACTTAACACAAATAATCACCAAAACAAGATGACATGTCACGCGCAATATCCAGGTCCATGGCTCCAAGGTCACACTTAGAGGTCAAATGTCAAAAAGAAGCGCTTTCGTGTCTGGTTAATAACTCCGACATTCATGGACAGATTTTCAAATAATCTGGCACAAGTGCTCACCACAACAAGACAACATGTCGCGTGCAAAATCCATTTCCATGGCTTCAAGGTCAAGGTCACACATGGAGGTCAAAGGTCAAAACCACTTCGGTGGCATTTGTCACATTTACATTACAGTGACATTTCTTCTTTTTTTTATATATTTCAAATAGTTTTTTTTATGGTATGGCGTCATTCGTCTGTACATTTGTTTAACAGTTGTGTTATATGCTACATCATCAAATCGAAGTGAACATTAATTTGTAGGCCATAATAATGTGACGTGTAGATCCTGTATATATAGATATAAAGATCCGCTGACAGTTGCAATAATAGATAAATACTCCTACAGTGTTTATAAGATCAAGATGATAGGTGGATTATAATAACTTAAAGTGAAAATTTGCATATTGTCCCAGTGTTTAATAATATATGGATCATTTTTGTTGAAATTGCCAAAGCACTGAGCGATATATGCGATATTACTTTGTCCTCCATTGTCGTCCGTTAGATGATCCTTGTTTACGATATAACTTCAGTATATAAGAATCCATCATGAGTATCCATAGGGAAATCTCACTTAAGGGGTCAAACTGCAAACAGGGACGAGGCTCTGCTGTGTTCCTGGGTGCAAATCTGATCTCTAGGATTATTTTTCTCCCATTATGCACTTTGTACAGGCATACTTTAATAACAGTGCTTGATTTAACTCTAGAATAAGGTGGCGTCACCAACGTGATGTCATGACTTTTCATGTAAGAGTCACATGTCACATGTCATGTAGGGTAGAGTTATCTTCCACGTTGGAAAACCCTATCTCACATAACTAGAAATGGGAGAAAATACTTTTCATTTCACCAAATTTGATTTGAAGGTTGTTTCAACAAGATTTTGAATGAATTTGACAGGTGGCAAAGTTATTGCCCTTGATTATTGAACAATAAGCATTGTACAGTTTGTTTACATGACAACTATAAAACAATGATTAAACATTTTACAAAATATAAGTGTGGTTTGTTTCATTAAGATCTTGGACAAGTTCGACAATGAGCAAAATGAGTTAGAGCAAAATGAGTTATTACCTCAGGTTATGTAGAAATAAGCACATTTTAGTTTTGTTGAACTTCTTTTAGTTGTCTTATTTAGGTCAATGGTAACGCCTTAAGATAATTTTGAGTGTCCTGACCATTACTAAATGTCATCACTTAAAGTCCCTTTCCTGCCACCAACAGGCAAATTTGACAACAAATGTACACCATCTCTAAACCTGCTGATGATGAGGTATATATATATATAACTTGCATATTGTGAGAATTCAAACTCTATAGGCACTATAAATGGATTTAACCAGCCAGGCCAAAACCCAAAACTGGAGCGTTGGAGTTACCAACTCATAATTCATTTAACACATATCCAATCACGGGTATTTTAAGCACCTATGAATAAATCTATACTTTCAGTCAGCACATATACTTTATTATATGACCTGAACACCTGAATAGAGTTTTGATAAACAGCTTTATTATAGACCTATCAATTATTATATACATAGCACCTTCATTTTCATACAGTGGAATACAAAAACTGTATCACCTCTAGAGGTTTTCTGAATTGGTATCAGTATGCTACTAAAAATAGATTCCGTATCACTATCCTACTTAAAATAGAACAGGGAAATTCCTAATAATGCTTGCATTTACAACAATGTGCACGAGAATGTCACGAGAATGTCAAGAGAATGTCAAGACAAGGTTATGTCAAACAAACAAAACAAGTACGTCGCACCAACAAACTTTACTTGTAAGCTGTAGCTACACCCCCAAAATATATTAAAATACGCCCATTTCCCTTCTACGCTTTATCAAAAAATAAGCCTTGAAACATTTAGAAACCTTCTTTATTGTATACGTATGCAACAGAACTGTAAATATTTTTAATCATATGTAGGAGGTATATAATAAAAGGATCATTACTAGAGTAGCGTGTTCTGGAAGGTTTGTATCTGACCTCTCGTAGGTAAATGCCAGATCAAGGATAACACTCCTCGTGAGATCCTTGATCTGTGAATTACCTACTCGAGGTGATACAAACTTCCAGAACACGCTACTCTAGTAATAATCCTATTATGTAGTGCAATTTTGCCGCTATTTGGCGTGTTAGTTTCTTTAATGTTTTAACTCATCACTATAGTTTATGTCTTCTCTGATTTCAGAAACTGGATAAGGAGTCTGAGGATGCATATTTAGATTCTCAGTGGGCAGACAACTCCTCTCTCAAGAAGTCTTTCCATGGAATGAACAACATCAAATGGGGACCTCGGTGATACTGACCTATCCTCGGTTTATCATGAGCGTGAAGGTTTTATGGAACATCAGGCATTACAGTATAAAGTATGGTCTAACAGTGGACTTGAAACTATACCAATATTTTTTGTCAGAATGGTCATGAGCTAGGCACAGTGGATACTGCTCACAGTGAAAAGTTTGATAGTTGTTCATTTTATCATTTTCCATCACGGCTGTAGTTTATGAAAAGTTAAGTAATACAATAATGTATTCTATAAACGCGGCTAATTGCCAGATCATTCGGCTAATTGCCAGATCATTCGTAGGTGTTAAAACTCAGATACAACTTGCTGAAGAAGATATATGTGGAGCCAGATATTTGATGGAAAACACAAGTGACACTATATGACTTTATTCTTGTCTAAACAAGTTACGAGTGTGCTGCAGCTGTACATGCCTAGTACACATCCATTAAACTAAATACAGCTCCAAAAATCACACTGTCCAGCAATTGATCAAATTACATATTGTTCGAAAAACTCATCAAATCACACAAGGCACACTGGCCTACAGTCATACATAACTGATGTTCAGTTCTTCATACCAGCAGTTACAATCTGTTAAACTTTCATAAATAATATCATTCTATCCTGTTATGACCGTAAGACTAGAAAGTTTTATTAATTTATTTGCAATTTTTGTCAAATTGTGTGTATATCACTTTAAGTGTTATATTGAGTATCTCGGCGATGCTTTACTTGCAGTCAGTTTGTGTTTGTTCTGTTTCTACAGTCATCTCTTACATATTTAACTTGTTTTTAGCTTGACTTGTGAAAGACAGTGTGTTCGTTCAGGGTTCTCCCATCGGCAACCACGCTGGTTGCCAATGGCCACCGATGGTAACATTTGGGAAGATTGGTTACCAACGTTCTACCTATCGGCAAACGATGGTTACCGAAACTTTACACATATATTCACTTTCATAAGAGAAACTCGTACAGACAACAGCCATACGTCTGTTGTGAATGATGCCACTTTTTCAACTTACTTGTCTAATAAATAGGCATTCCTCGAACGTCGAGCGCACTGTCAACCGACAGCTTTTGTTTATAATTTACTATCATTGTGATTGTGAACGATGTGCAGACAAGAACATTGATGCAAAAGGATACTTTATTTAAGGTATTAATATGCAAATTATAATGTGAATGTATTTATTTATTGTTTAGTTTTGTAATTAAAATAAATATGCAATGAACAAATAAAGTACTGTTTGTTTTACTATTTTAGTTTAGCAGATTAAATTTTATATGTCCCCACAACCAATTGGTTGATGGTCATGTTGGGAGCATTCTTACTCCATGGACACCTTTCTTTTTCACATTTGATTGCCTCATTCAATTTATCCATCCTGTGATATTGATATTGTGACTATTGTCCTGTTCAAGATTCAGATTTCATCTGAGCAGGCACTGTAATACAGTATATTTTCAGTCGATTTGTGTCTGGTTTCTCATTCCTATTCATACATGTTATCGTTTGAAACTCGTTGATGCTTTACTCATTCCCTCACTGGCTGAGACATAGAGCAGTTAAAAACACAAAATGATACACCATAGCTGCTACACCATAGCAAACAAAACTACTCAACTTGAGTATAAACTCAAATGCTGCATAAGTTTCAAGGTTGTGAGTATATAATAAATAGATAATTTGTTGGTTTGTTGTGGATAATTTATTTTCATCTCGAAGTGAGGAAACGCGCATATTTTCACTCGTGCTAAAGCAGTCGTGAAAATATTCTCGATGAAAATAAATCGTATATTTACTCCAAACAAACAAATATCCTCTATATATATATATACTTTCAAGTCTTGAGTCTTAATATTGTGAAATGTGTGTCACCTATTCAAAAACTATAAGTGCTAATTACACCAAACTCCATTATCCTGTAATGATGTGTACAGATAAAACAGGTGTTATAGCTGTTTATAGTTTAAAGAAACTAATCCTCCAAATATCAGCAAATTTACACTATAACACCGTTATCAAAAATCTATCCAGGTGTTCAGGACATATAATAATTTATACCAGTATGTGCCAATTAAAAGTATATGTTAATTCATGGGTTCTTAAAATACCTGTGATTGAATTTGCGTAAATGAATTATGAGTTGGTAACTTAATTCGACGCTTCAGTCCGGGGTTTGGCAATGCTGATAAAGACGTTTATATTGTGTCTATAAAGTTTGGATTCTCAACACATGTAAGTTATTTACATACTTCGTCATCAGTAGGTTTAGAAACAGTGTATATTTTGCTGTAAAGTTTGCCTGTTGATGAATGGATAGGGATTTAATAACAATATAGGAGCTAGCCACACCAAATTTGATGTGCAACATCACTACCATGAACTATTGTGTAGGAATAAAGTGTAGATAAATTGGATTAAACCTACAGGAGTAATTGCCCGTTTTCAAATACCAAAAGTACTAAAAATAATTCTTACAATGCAACACTAGAACAATTGTATCTAGGTTTAAGTTTAATTAGTTACATAAAATAACGCGTGTCTTTGAATACGTCACTAATTAAAACGATAATAACCAAACAAAAATCATGTCAGATATATTCTTCACTTGTACAACATGTGATGTTCATTCAAATGGTGCAATGAAGCTGGATAACGCGTCTCACCTTATTCCAGTCTTGATGGAAAAATATTATTTCCCGTGGATCGTACCCTTCGTCAAAAGGACCAAACATAATCTAATGTCACCTGGGATATATTTGGTGGTATTAACATAGACCCGTCTCCTGCTGCCTGGCCATTTATTATGCCCATACATCCTCCAAAATATTGCTTAGATGCAAGTAAAATATAACGGTAAATGAAAGTAGAACTTATTATACGCACTAATCTTGCAAAACATGAAATTCCCTTAGGCTGTAATAAATTAATTGCTAGTTTCTCATCCAAATTAATTGAAAATAGTGGGCCCACGGTAAATGAAAGTAGAACTTATTATACGCACTAATCTTGCAAAACATGAAATTCCTTGCTAGTTTCTCATCCAAATTAATTGAAAATAGTGGGGGTGGGCGGGGGGTGATTTTTTTATTTTTATTTTTTATTTTATACGACAAATGGAAAATGGCCTCGGCACAAGGCAAAAATAGTAAAACATACTACTGAGTACTTCCAAGATTGAAAACACATGTTTAATAGTGTTTTATACTTTCAGCAAATTTTTTTTTTTTTTTTTTTTAAATATATATATTTTTAGCTCGACTATTCGAAGAATAAGAGAGCTTATGTAATCACCCCGGGGTCGGCGTCGGCGTCGGCGTCGGCGTTGGCGTCGGCGTCGGCGTCCCACATTCAGGTTTGCGTGTAAGCTGTGTTTACAAGTCTATATCTCTTACATTTCTTATCCTAGCACAACCAAATTTGGCCATGGGCTTCCTTATAGCATTATCTTAAGGACTGCATGAGCAATTTTGGTTCCTGTAACCCATGGGCTCCCATGGAACCCAAATTATGATAGCCCATAAAATGTGTCCCATTTCACATCAAATTTTGCGTGTAAGCTGTGTTTACAAGTCTATATCTCTTACAATTCTTACCCTAGCTCAACCAAATTTGGCCATTAGCTTCCTTATAGCATAATTTTGGTTCCTGTAACCCCTGGGCTCCCATGGAACCCAAATTCTGATAGCCCTTAAAATGTGTCTGTTTCACATCAAATTTTGTGTGTAAACTGTGTTTACAGGTCTATATCTCTTACATTTCTTGTCCTAGCTGAACTAAATTTTGGAATTGGTTTCCTTATAGTATGTTGTAAAGGGTTGGATAAGTAATTTTGTCTTTTGCAAATTCTGGGCTCCCATGGAACCCAAATTGTGATGGCCCATAAAATGTGCAATAAAGGCAGATCTACGTTTGCATGTAAGCATGTATATATCTATAATTTTGGTTTGGGATTTGTTATAGCATTATGCATCTTATTACTTCACCCATATTGGGGCATGGGCTCCCTCCTCTCCCATCCCCCCACCCCCTCCCCCTCTACCCCGCCCCCACTTTTTTTTTTTTTTTTTTTTTTTACATATTTCTGAGTTGCTTTTGTCAATTCCTACACATATATGTTGCAACGCCCCCCCCCCCCCCCCCCCCCCCCCCCCCCCCCATCACACAACCCACCACGCCCCACACTTGATTTTTTTTTTTTTGACATATTTCTGGGTTGCTTTTGTCAATTCTTACACATATATGTTGCAACCCTCCCCGCCCCCACCCACCCCACCCCCGCCTCTCACCCCATCACCACACCCACCATGCCCCACACTTGAATTTTTTTTATTTTTTTTTACATATTTCTGGGTTGTTTTAGTCAATTCTTACACATATATGTTGCAACCCTTCCTGCACCCACCACCCCACCCCCACGCCTCTCACCCCATCACCTCCCCACCCCCATCCCGCCCAAGACTTGAAACATTTTTTTTTTTTTTTTTTTTTTTTTTACATATTTCTGTGTTGTTTTAGTCAATTTTTACACATATATGTTGCAACCCTCCCTGCACCCACCACCCCACCCCCACGCCTCTCACCCCATCACCTCCCCACCCCCATCCCGCCCAAGACTTGAAACATTTTTTTTTTTTTTTTTTTTTTTTACATATTTCTGTGTTGCTTTTGTCAGTTCTTATACATGTATGTTGCAATCCTCACCGCTCCCCAACCTCCCCCCCCCCCCCCCCCCACCGCCTCTCATGCTATCACCCCACCCACCATGCCCCACACTTGATTTTTTTTTTTTTACATATTTCTTTGTTGTTTTAGTCAATTCTTACACACATAAACCTCCACAAAACACTGATTCCCGCCTCTCACCCCATCACCCCCACCCCCATCCCCACCCCGCCCCAGACTTGAAACTTTTATATTTTTTACATATTTCTTTTGTTGTTTTAGTCAATTTTTACACATATATGTTGCCCCATCCACCCCCTCCCCCCACCCCCACACTTGATTTTTTTTTTTTTACATATTTCTGTGTTGCTTTTATCAATTCTGACACTTATATGTTTTAACCCCCCTCACCCCATCCCCCCATCCCGCCCGACACTTGGAACTTTTTTTTTGTTTTTTTTTTACATATTTCTGTGTTGCTTTTATCAATTCTGACACTTATATGTTTTAACCCCCCCCTCACCCCATCCTCCCATCCCGCCCCACACATGGATTTTTTTTTTTTTTTTTACATATTTCTTTGTTGTTTTAGTCAATTCTTACACATATATCTTGCACCCTCTCCCCCCCCCCCCCCTCCCCCCCCGCCCCCAACTCACTCCCGCCTCTCCCCTAACCCCCTGCCTCTCACCCAACCCCACTTGAATTATTATTATTATTTTTTTACATATTTCTTTGTTGTTTTAGTCAATTCTTACATTTGTTGCCCTCCCCACCCCACACCTTTACCCCATCCCACTCAAACTCGATTTTTAAAAAAAAAAAAATCTTCATATTTTTGTGTTGTTTTGGTGAATTATTACATAGCTTCTTACACATATATGTTGCTCTCACCTCCCCCACTCCCCCCACCATCCACCCCCGCCTCTCTGTCACCCCCACCCCGCACCCCACTCAAAACTCGATATTCTTTTTTTTTTTATATTTTTTTTTACATATTTCTGTGTAGTTTTGGTCAATTCTTACATATAGTTATGTTGTGCTCCCAACCCCACCCCACATTGTTGTAGCCTTGTTTTCTGATGGTATATACTAGCTATAAATTTATTATTCTCCGAAAAATCGAATAGTCGAGCTGCGCTGTTCTCCGACAGCTCTTGTTTTTATTTAAGAAATAAAAATTACCGGGGCGGCATAAAAAACGGGGGCGGGCGGGGATGAGAATCTAGAAATTAATTTATTATGACCTTAGTAGTTTTCAAGTTACATTTGAGGTACATATCTTCTTACTGTACACTCCGTATGAAGTTTCATGAAATTCTACTCAGTAATTTCGAAGTTATGTGTGAGACACGATTTTGACTCATTTGACCTTTGACATCCAAGTGTGACGTTGCTCTTTGAGGTACAGATATGGTTCTTACATCCGAAACACCTTCTCATTGTGAATAACATTTGTGTGCAGTTTCATGACTTCGAAGTTATATCCGAAACATACATTTTACTTATTTGACCTTTGTCCTCAAAGTGGCATTTACCTTTGAGGTACGGACGTGATTCTTGCATCCGACACATCTTCTCTTTGTGAATAACATGTGTGTGAAGTTTCATGACATTCCCTTGAGTACTTTCGAAGTTGTAGTCGAAACACCTCAAAATGTGACCTTTGACTTCAAAATGTGACACTGGCCTTTGCGCTACAGATCTGATTCCTGCGCATGATACACATAGTTTAACATTTGTGAGAAATTCCATGATCCCTTCAGTACTTAACACAGTTATGGCCGAGACACGCATTTGACCTTTGACCTTCATATGTGACTGACCTTTGAGGTATAGACCTGATTTTTGCGTGAGACACATCTTCTCATTGTGATTAACATCTGTGTGAAGTTTCATGAAATTCCCTTTGACTTCCAAGAGTGACCTTTGAAGTATGAATCTAATTACTGTGCGCGACACACCTCAATGTGATTAAAATGTGTGTGAAGTTCCATCAAATTCCCTTCAGAACTTATAAAGTTATGGCTGAGACATTATTGTTTCGCACGGACAAACTGAAGGCCTTCATTTGACCTTCAAATATGACCTTGACCTTTGGGATATGGACCTGGGGCCCGTTTTATTAAACATCTTACGGTCAATTTTAGCGTAAGTTTGTCGTAGGATGATCGTACGTCTTTTTACGCGTATTATGAACAAAATCGTACGATATTTTTGTCTACGATATCGTAACTCCTGGTCGTAAATTTACGACTGGTCTATGGCAATCTTAAACTCACTAAGATATCGCAAGAAGACGTCATAGAAATAATAAAACACATTATTTCATAAATACTTGCAATGTAAAGCTAAATTTAAATAAGTGTTTATTCTTTATTTCAGGCTAAAGATACATATACACACATTATTAAAATAATCTCAGTTTATCACGTTAATGCAGTTATACATATATCACAATGTTAAATATATGATACACCACAGTTTTTGATATCATAAATTATTTGTATTTCAAAAGTATTTGTATTTCAAATTCTATCATCAACTCACTGACCAGTAAGACACATGTAGAAACATTTCAGCTACACCAAAATGAAAAAATGTTCCGTGTTGGTGGGTGTTATGCTTTAAAAGTGTTAAGTGACTTTGACACCAAAACAATAAGGTTCTTTCTTTCAAAAAGGGCAATTCACTTATGAAGTTCCATGGGTGTGAATGCTATGAATTGTTTGGTGTTTAACGTCATTTTCAGCACATTTTAGGCTATGTATGATGGTAGATTTTACACCACTCGCAAAATTCTTATGAAGTTTGCAGATTGTGGTATTTAATTAATAAAGACATCACAGGTTGGCAGATAATGTAATTATATTGTTTGTATCATTGGACATCATAGTAACGTGAAAACAAACTGACGTCAAATAAATCAATGATGGCGGCACGCATGTAATGACGTTTGGTAGTCGATTTGAACAATTTGAGCAGCTTAAGGACTCACAACCACTATTATTTCCTTTGAATACTCATGCCCTACAGAAGAAGGAGGTAGATTAAAAAAACAAGTCCGCTTTACTACATTTTACAGGATACATTGATTTATCTTTACCAGCCTCATTTTACACATCATGGGTGTAATCACCATGGGGTTGTAGTTTTTTCTAAATTTTGATATGTGAGCAAACATGAAATTAAAGAAGTTCAATCTGGTAAATGTTTGTTAATTGTGTTTTAAATTGTAGATATTGGATCATTGAAGAATTTAAGCATACATACATGTTGTAAATTGTGTTTATCTCTATGCCACGAACAAAAACATTACAATGGGACCCTATGGAAGACGTTTAGATGCATTCCCTGGTTAAAGCACGTTAGAATAAGGTTAAACAGTCTGCACTTTTGAATTTTGAGACAGTATATCGACCGTTTAATTGTCTTAACTATCGAGTCACAATTAAAAAACATTTGCGACCACTAAACGGTTGATATACTGTCTCATAAACTTCTTTTTTTTTATACTGTAAACTAGTGTTGGGAATCGGCTGAAAATGCATGATCGATCATCAGAATATTTAACCAACCGATGATCGATCATTAATCGATTTAACATGGCTGCTATAAAAGACAAGCCTTTTTCAGACTATATTGAAGAAAAGAATCACATTTAAAGTATGTTCTGGTAATAAAAGAACTGAATGAAACTGACCAACACATATTTTAAAAAATAAGTTGTGATACCCACACTATAAACATGTGATTACTTGTTGCAAAATTATAACTCATCTTATTTCTTGTATATTTTAGTACAAGAGAATGAAATAAGCCATAATTTTCAACAACCGAGTAAAGTCGATCATGAAAAATTGTAATGGATTAATCAGATCGATGGCATAACTGATTGATGCTCGACCAAATCGTTTAATCGGAACAACATACTGTAAACCCAAGATATTTATAAAATTTTAGTTATTGGACAGTTACCTCGACCTACTATTCCCCCCCCCCCCCCCCCCCCCGCCCCCCCCCCCCCCCCCACTCACCCCTACCACCACCACCACAGACGTTGATGTATCAAGTAAATATAAATATGTTGGGGTGGTTTGCAGCTTGGGCTGTTCCGCGCCCGTTTAATCGATTGTCCTCTGTATCTGCGCATTTATAGTTTTTCAGTGGTCATTTACCTATTGGTATATTCGAGAAAGTTCAGACTGAACATCGATATAGAAAAATGCATTTATCAAATGTTGTTAGTGTTGACGAAACTTTTCCCGACACAATAGCAGTTGATTTCGAGCAGTGGTCAACAAGACTCTCAATTTCTTCTGACGACCAGTTTTGTTTTCTTTTGGACATTGTGTCAACAATGATTGTCGTCTGACACTACTTTTGACATAAGCGCGCGGGATAAACCGGATGTTTACAATTGAAAAGTACCTCCGACGTTAAAGATTTGCGACTTCGCCTCGGTGGCACGAAATACCTCGGTGGCACGAAGTACAAATCTACTTGTCCAATGGTCGGAACGGGGATGCAATGAACAATACATTTACGTTATATTTTTTCATATTTAGCGCTCCACTACTCCCCCCATCCACCCCAACACAACACTGGCACGGCTTCTTTTAAACATTTAATTTGCTGATTTTGATCGCATACAGCAGGTCAGGGTCATACCAACAACTTTATAACTAGTAGTTCTCTTGCTTGAACCTCAAAGTTCAACCACAGTGCCGTGTCGCATGATTCTTCTTTATCAGTCGAAACGAACGCACACAGACAGGCAGGCAGACAGACAGACAGACAGACATGCACACACACATATACGCGCACGCACGCACACACACACACACGCAGTATATAAAGAGTAGTAATAGTATTGGTCGGGTCGGTGTCAGTATACAGTAATGTAACTGGGGGCGTTATCATTTGACGGCGTGGTATTCCAATGGCAGCAATATAAAGTTTATAAAGTCTGTTTACATGTGGCAGCAATATCCTTTACGCCCATCTTAATTAATATGTGTATAATTCAAATGTTAGTTAATTTAGAATTTGGTCAATGCAATTTCCATTTAGGGTAAATATTTTTGTTCACTAGAACAACATGGACAGAATCTTTCCTTCAAAATAATTGTGGCTTCTAATAGAGCAAGGTTGCCGTTGTCCCTTAAATTCTTCTCACATGGCGATGTTGAATGGGACATTCATTCATTTATAATAGTTTTGGTAAGTAATACACTGCTACACTGTGTCTAAGTGATATATGGGTTAATGTCCCGCTGTGTCGATCATTACTTTTCAATAACATTTATGACTCTCGAAATACACAGCTAAGTCCGTGATATAGGCCTATGGTCAACCTCCCGTTACGTCGATAATTACTGTTACGCAATTAACTATTGTCCGATTAGGCAGTTAATCACCATTACGTAACAACACTGATAAGATTCTACAAATTTGCGTATTAAACACATTTATATTTGGCCGTATTTAAGGGTATGTCGTAAAGAAAATAGGTCTGTATCCATATTGCATTGATACAATATTATTATGCATGCAACTATGTTTAATATGTTTGTGAGACGATGCAACTTTTAACTGATAATGTATACACACACTTATTTAAACTTGTTAGTTTAAGACCGTGGAGTTAGTTCTACTCTGCGAATATTTAGGAACATATTTATATATTATGTCAGTACGTCTAGTAAGACTAGATAGCATGTATATTACATGTAACCCTATTTTAGTTGATTTACCTTCGTAATATCACTGAGCAATTGAACAAAGCGACGTTATCCACCCCCATCCCCCACCATCCACTCAACGTCCCCACCTACCTCATCGCACGCACGCACACACGCAAGCACGCACGCAATCACGCACGCACGCACGCATATGTAGCAACGAAAACATATGTATTGCCCCCATCCTTCGTGCCACGTTAAATGTGGGAAAATATTTGTTGTTTCAGAAGTTACACTGTACATGCACATATACTTTCGTGCCACGTTATATGTGTATAGTGGTAGATTTGGGCAAAGATTTGGGTAGATTTGGGTAAATATTTCGTGTTTCAGAAGTTACACTGTACACATATACTTTCGTGCCACGTTATATGTGCATGGTGGTGGATTTAGGCAAGGATTTGGGTAGATTTGGGTAAATATTTCTTGTTTTAGAAAATACACTATACACATATACTTTCGTGCCACGTTATATGTGTATAGTGGTAGATTTGGGCAAGGATTTGGGCAAGGATTTGGGTAGATTTGGGTAGATTTGGGTAAATATATCTTGTTTCAGAAGTTACACTATACACATATACTTTCGTGCCACGTTATATGTGTATAGTGGTGGATTTGGGCAAGGATTTGGGTAGATTTGGGTAAATATTTCTTGTTTCAGAAGTTATACTATACACATATACTTTCGTGCCACGTTATATGTGTATAGTGGTAGATTTGGACAAGGATTTGGGTAGATTTGGGTAGATTTGGGTAAGGATTTGGGTAGATTTGGGTAGATTTGGGGTAAGGATTTGGGTAGATTTGGGTGGATTTGGGTAGATTTGGGTATTTCGTGACACCTCTTCGCCTGTCGTACGATCGAAAAAAACTTACGCAAAGATTTTTAGTTACGATCATGTTCATAATACAGTCCTACGATAATCGTAGATCACATCGTAAATACAAAACTTACGACAAAATATATCTTACGGTACGATGTTTAATAAAACGGGCCCCTGATTCTTGGGCGCGACACACGTTCTCATTGTGAATAACATTTTTGTCATCAACTTCCCTTCAGAACTGTCGAAATAAAGGCTGCGACATGATTGTTTCGGACGGATGGACGAACAAACTAACGGACGGACGGTGCGATGTGATTCTGATCTTTGAGATATGGACCTGATTTTTGTGTGGAACACATCTCATTGTGATTAACATTTGTGTGAAGTTTCATGAACTTCTCTTCAGAACCTACATATACGAAGTCATGACAGAGACATGATTGTTTCGGGCAAACGGACGAACTAACGGATAAACGCACCGATTACTACATATCCCATTTGGGGGTGTAAACAATTATTTTTTTATTGGTGTTGGATAGTAGTCCTTTCACTATTGTCTGCCAAACACACACATTGTTCAACCGTATTGTTATATGTCAAGGGGCAACACGTAATTATTGTATCTTGTTCTTTAGTTCCGCATTCACTCCTTGACGTGTTAAACAAGGCAGCCTAAAGGTGGAGTTTTCAGCCTACATTCATCTCCTGACCGAAATCCAGAAGAATCTCAACACTATCCACATACTTGTTATGGTCAAACTATTGGCCAACCGACGCCCGTACATCTTCTCTGAAACCCATCGCTATCAGTTTATGTAGGTAGATACGAAAGTCGAGCAGGAAATGTCCGTTAATAGAGGCAATCTATATCGCTACATCACAAACATAAAAGGATTGACAAAATGGGTATCACTGGAGGTTTAAACCAGATTCTAGAGTTCTTAAACCACATTCTGACACCATTTCCACCCCGATGAATTAAACAGGACGGTGGAAATAATGAAATACAAGGAAATCCCTGACAGGCTATATCCTCTAAATCTACAGACGATATAAGTTAAAGTCAAAGATGATCATGTATATATGAATACAACCTAGAAAGCCTCACAGTCAGTACTCAGTACATGCAGCATACTCTTTGAATCTAACACTTGATGAAAATTACGTCCAGCTTGTTTCGGTGTTCCCCCCACGGCCCGGGTTAAAACAGTATTCAGTACTCGGGTTACCCATGTTACTCAGCTACTCAGCTCTAAATCAGAGAGTATTCAGTACTCAGTGGAGAAGGGTGGGGAGGGGACACCCACTTTAAGTTTAGTTATCTTATATTATATGTTGCCCCATTATACATACCTGTTGTTCAACGTCATCATTTATGTATATCGACTTCTTACCTATCTATTACCACCAAACAAAAGACGTATGGAGATATATACGCCAGGAAGAATCATTTCAATGTGTCATCATCAATCCATAGCGAACACGTCCCTGGTGTTTCAATCTATTCCGTTCTAACTTTCAGGATTAAGTGAATTTACTCATTAACTACAGAAAAATCGTGTTGTCGCAAGGTTTTAATAGGATTATACTCGTATGATACAGATTAAGATATAAATATTTTATGTTGCATTAAGATTACAACAGCTCATATACTGTTATAATACATTTACAGGGACATTTAATGTACAGACAGTGACTTTTTTCCCGGCGCCTTCTTAGCAACCGATATAGTATACTAGTTGATTTCTTTCTGACTTATCACCACCGGTTGCATTGCATGTGTAAACCGCCGAATGTAGTTCCTATAATAAAAAGTAATCCCTCCTTTTTATGGAAACTGCCCATTTCTATTCGATTTTGACGTTGTTATGTTAGAAGCGTATTGATATCTAGTGGATCACTAGTGGATGAACATTTTCGAAATTTCGAATCTATGCATACACTTTGTGAGCAACTATCAATGAAAACAGTCATACATACCCTTGACCTGATTAGTAAACAAACAATAGCTTTCTTACATATCTTGTGATCTTACCTTTCTGGTGATTTTTCAAATGGACAATTAGTTTTCTATCTGAAAATTACTTTGCTGCATTATCCATACTTGAGTTGAAGTTGCAGCAAATCATTAATATGTGACATTTTAACATTGGTGTTAATGGGGAAAACAATTAGTGATTTCATACCTACAACATATTTTTCCTTATGTCACCCATTATTGTTTCAAAATGCACAAGACAACTTAGAATATGCACATAACAACCTTAGAACTGCTCATAACAACTTAGAAAATGCACAAGACAACTTAGAATATGTACATAACAACCTACGAAATGCACATAACAACTTACTAAATGTACATAACAACTTACAAAACGCACACAACAACTTACGAAATGCACATAACAAGTTAGAAAATGCACAAGACAACTTAGAATATGCACATAACAACCTACGAACTGCACATAACAACTTAGAAAATGTGCATAACAACTTGAAAAATGCATATGACAACTTAGAAAATGCACAAGACAACTTAGAAAATGCACATAACAACAAAACAACTTATTAATGGCACATAACAACTTAGAAAATGCACATGACAACTTAGAAAGCGTACTGCACAAAATGCAAACGGTCAACAGAAGGCAGCCGAGGCTTTCCACAGTATGTTTGTACTATAAACCTGGTTGTTTTTATAGCTGGTGAACATGGAATTACAAGTAGACGCGTCTACACAGAAGCATCCGATTTAAATAAAGGTAATGTAGTTTTAAACAACTTCTCGACGAACGGATCTAAAGCTACAAGAGCGCAATTTGCTGAGTAGAGCGATCAGTTAAGCATTTAAACTCTTACGCTATGATGACGTCTACCTAAATCCTGCAATGGTGGTAACGTTTAATGTATGCATTCAATCTTGTCTTGTCGTGCCCTTAACGTCCGTATGTATATCCGTACGTCCGTATGTATGTCCGTCTGTCCCGCTTTCTTGTCCGATTATCTCTTCCTACGTTTTTCATCTGATTTTCATGACAGGAAGTAACAGTATGCTGTTTAGTAGCGCATATTATCAGGACGTTCCAGTTGAATGCTTTTTGGCGAAGTTACCGGACTTCGAAGTTTTTTTAATCTAAACCTTGTCCGCTTAACTTCTTCTACAATTTTCAACCGATTTTCACGTATCAGTATTGTCAGAATGTTCCGATTGAATGATTTTAGGCGGAGTCATGGAACTTTGAAGTTTTTAAATCAAAAGCTTGTCCGCTCAACTCCTACAATTTTTGTCTGATTTCTTGATACTTTATAGGAAGTATCACTAAGACGTCTAGTAGTGTGAGTAATGTCAGGACGTTCTAGTTGAATGATTTTTGGCGGATTTATATGGCTTAGAACTTTTTCAAAATGTAAATCATTTCCGATCAACTCCTTCTACAGTTGTTTTATCTGAATGTCATGAAACTTGTAGGTAGAATCAATATTATGTCTAGTAGCGCATATCGTCTGAACGTTTCGGTTTTAAAAAAAAATGCCGGAGTTACGGGACTTTTCAAATTTAAAAAACACATATAGCTTGTCGGCTCAACTCCTCCTACATTTTTCATCCGATTTCACATGTGTATCTTTATTTAGGAAGAATCCATCGATCGGTTCTACCGATTTCTTATCTTGGCTTTTTATTTTGATATTCATATATACATGATCATCTCTGTGTTATACATATATTGCCTATTAATGCTGCCTAAGTTTGGTCAGAGATATCCTGGCGGGGATTCTTTTATTTACATCATCCCAGTTTATTGGTGTACACCTTAGAACCAGATTTAAACATCCAGCGGCCTTTTAACCACTGACCGTGCCCTATTAGTAAAATATGTAGGTAAGATCAATGTTCCCTTCGTAGTAGTGTCAGTTTTATCACTTACTTGTATGCCTGGAAGCCAGCAAAACAGTGTAACATTCTCAATCGACAGAGAATCAATGTTGTAGCACAACTGGACATGGTTATCGTGGAGGGTGGGGTTAAGAGATAAGATGCAGTTCGACAAAAATCAGTTTAATGCGAGTTGAATTGCCTGCAGATCAGCTGAAAAGACAAAGGCGCCGTTAGGCAAGTGGCTCATTATACCTTGACCATGTTTAAAAGCAGCTGCAGTCTCCAGCTTTAGAACCGCCTGACGTTATATCAATATGCTGAACATAACTGTATTTCCATTTGATGTCATTAATTTCCCTTTGAATTGAATTGGGTTTTAAGGCGGACCAGTACATGAAGGGTTATATGGAGCCTAACGGGAATGAACATGACAGGCTCATCTTCCAATTACATCGAGATAAAATATGCATAGCACCTTCTCACCTGCAGAACTGCAGAGTTGGTGCAAATTCTATAGTAGACACTCCATTTACGCTGGAGTCAAGTTTATTGTTTTTCTGCCACTGCTCAGTGATTTGAGCGAGATGGCATGTGTCATGATGAAGACTTTTAATGAGCATGAACAAAAAATGATAAAATGAACATGAATTTATGTGTGGGTTGGGGGGTGGGGGGGGGGGTGGGGTTACCCCTCTGCCTACCCCTCTAACGGGATCAGCAGTGGCCCTATTCTTTGCCGGGGAACCATACGGCGCAATTTCGCTTTGAAAGATAGCTGAAGATGTACAGTACGTGATATTGTTCCAACAATCAAAAGTAATTTTAGATTTTTCCAATGTCCATGTGGAAATTTTGCCACCTTGTACTTCACAGTGAAATTCATTATTGATATCTATGTTCGAATATATTGCCTTCGGTTTAAGACGGAAGATATCAATATGTCAATATTAGGCTCTTTAAAAATATTTCCTTGTTGATAAATATTATCATGAAGACCATGGTGTCTGCATATTTTCATCCACTTTAACTCTTGCCTTTATTTTAAAAGTTTTAGTGGCATCCTTACTGTAAATGATATATTCCACCGGTTGAACTCAGATTTTGACTGCGAAATGTAGACATTATCTTACATTCAGCAATACTAAATTTAGTTTCAGTAAAACGATCCGTCAAAGGTAATTGACCGGTGACAACAATTAAAAGTCAAACAAAGGTCATATTTATTTTGACGTAGACGTTTTCGCTACATGTTTCACTCAATCAAGACCTTCGACACTGACCAGTACCGTATTTATTTGTCAAACAAGTGTCACATCTCCCTAAAAATATGCAGATTCAAAAGTTACCTAAATTGTGTACTTAGCGTACGGGCAGTGTTAAACAACACAAAAAAACGCATATTAATTATATAGAGTAAATCATGCAGATGTGTCAATAGTTGTATATTTATCTAAGTATGTGTAATATTTAAAAGAGCATTTTTGGTGAAAAGTGAACAAACGAATGTAAGATCGAAAATAGCGGGGGAAATCAGATTGGAAAGAAAAAAACAAAACACGGATTTTTAAATTATACTGATCTATTAATGCATTCTTTATTTTTTTCGTGAAAAAAAATTGCGTTAGGTAAAAAAACCATTTGCGTTTAGTAGGCGCATTAATTTCACGAAACAATAAAGGATGCATTAATATATCAGTATAATTTAAAAATCCGTGTGTGGGGTCTTTTCTTTCCAATCTAATTTCCCCCTTTACTTTCGATCTTGCATTCGTTTGTTCACTTTTCACCGAAATGCTCTTTGAAATATTACACATACTTAGATAAATATACAACTATTGACACATCTGCATGATTTACTTGTATGGTCAATACTTAAACAAATTAATTTTAATATAAAGCAAATACTGCCCTTATTTGCAAAATATAGTTTATTGACGGCTCTATAGTACAAATAAATATATTTAACATTAAACTTTCAGCGCATTGAAGCACTTGTTTACAAAGAATAAACGTTCAAACAAAATCAGAGAAAGTGTGTAAACACATTTGACAATGTATTAACAAATTGACAACATGAAGAGAAAATTAAATATTAATCACGTTATCTGCTATATGCATAAACTCCAATCAACGTATGTTTACTAAACCTTAAGTAAAGTAACTTGTATTACTGAACGAACAAGTTGTTCAAATACACGTTATCGTTGTTTTCTTATATACTGAGGGAAAAAGTTTAGCAAGTTTTTTTTTCACCCTGGAAATAATACATTTTTGTTTGTAAAATCAAGACACTACTGCCATGGACACAATATTTTATTAAACACACATCAATAACACTCGAACATCTTAATGACGTAACGAATAAATGAGCGTAGGTGTCAAGCCCTTAAAGTTCCAAAATGTCAGTATATCTTGTATATAGTATTATTTCATCTAAAGAAACTTGCTAAACTTTTTTCCCTCAGTATATATTCAGTAAAAAAATAAAGTGTGCACTTAAAGCTACATAATCATCCTCATTACGAATATAACATTGCTAACATCCTAACTTTATGTTCGAAAATAAGTTAAACGTTTGACATTCATGATCAATTCCAGAAAAAAAACAGCAACTAACAAGATGAACTGTTATCTTGTGTTTTCCCATTCAATTCCATGCATTTTGTTCAACTCTGTGCATTTTGCAATTTTTAGTTTTTACTTCCTTTTGACTTTGATGAACTCAAACGCTGTTAGTGAAGGAACATTTCATACAGAGGTATCACTATTTTAGTTATGCATACATTTTGTATGTTTTACTAATATTTTCATTACAAACTTGTTGAATATTTCCGAAAATAGATATGCACATTTTCTTTTTTGACTCATACTCGTTTACAACCACAGTCTCATAGTTTTTAATAACACTTTTCTGTGGCTTTTGAAGCATAACAGATTAATTACATTATTCAATAACACTTAACATTTATGTTTTGTTTTTAAATACTATGTATTATTTTCTAAACTGCTGTTAAAAACGTATTAACTTTTAATGATTAACCTTTTTAGTCTGTGCACAAAAACGATAATTGTACCTTTTTGCCAGACTTCCTTAGCAAAAAAAGTTAAAATAATAATAGTAATTTCATCAATCAATGTTCTTATTTTACTTGACATAACCCGTTTAATGCATGTCCACGTGATGTCATATGTGTTTAAATAAATGCCCCACCACCCCGGTATTTAACGTAAGTAGTGGGTTGTCAGAGATCGAGCGTTCGTTCTACTTCCTGTCGTATTTGCACGCGCCTTGGCGGAATCCTCTGCAACTTCACTATGGCGTTCGCCAGTCTAATTCGCTCAACTGCATCCCGAACCTCTTTAGGTATTGACGCATGGTCTTTATTAAATTTGTCTATATCCTTGCAAAACTGATTTATTCGCGAGTCCACGTCTTTGTTAGCAATACTCTGATTAATTTCTTCGCGTGACATCATGTGAGCTCTCCCATTTTTATCCAGATGCGAGAAATCACCATTTTCCCGCAGTTTTGCGGTTAAAATTGGAATTTCTTCGAAGTATTTAGTTTCCAACATGTGAATAAACGTTCTGACCTGTACGTCCGAGAACAAGCACGTGCTGTGTCCGGTCTGCTCCAGTGCACCAGTGCGTTTGCCTTCTAGCTCGTACATTTGAATAACTGTCTGAATTTGTGCGCACGTGATACATCCCTCTTGAACCGGTTTACCAAGCGTCGCCTTGGTGCCCGATGGGAACGAGTTGGGTCGCTTTGGTAGCAGTTTACTTCTGGGCGTTGACGTATTCCTGTACGATGACGGTCTTTGTCTTGATCCTCCAAGCGTTTGTCTTGATTCTCCAAGCGTTTGTCTTGATTCTCCATGAGACTCGATATTTTGTATACGATTAATAAGTCTAGCACTTTTAGCACGGAACGCTTTCTCAATTTGCGTGAATTGTCTTTGTTGCAGCGTCTTTTCTTTCACCACTCTACACTTCAAATTTTCCAATTTCGCCTGCTCACTTCTGTTTAGTTTATTCGCCTTGTATTCCGCTTCTGTTTTGCAGACGATATTTCTACTTCCGGTCAGTCTCTCAGTTGTGTCAATATCCAAGGAGACCCGCGACTCTGGCACCGACAATTTGTCGTATTCCAGCCTCATGTCGCATTTCTCGTTCATATGGTACAACGCACTTCCCCAAACGCTAGACGTACTTCTGTTATAGTTCTCCATCACTGCAGTACCTCCTCGAAGAAACGTTAAAATCAAAACAAAACAGAAATAATAAAAACGTTTGACACTATAATTCACTTATAAAGATAGCATCATGTTTGTTCACACGTCACAGTCTCGAAATGGTCTACCTCTTGTATGGCATTCAATCATAATCTGAAAGGAAATAATTTTCCGATATTACTGCTCTAACCGATGTAAAAGATAATGAAAACCGCACGCATTCTTATTTCTATTATGCACAGTTTGAAAAGATTGAAAATCAATCAATTGATAAACTGCTCAAATAAATGCACATTATCACATAACTATTCATTCTCTCGAATATTCACGTACATCGGAACAGTGTCAGCAAACCTGTTATGCTCGTCTCATTCACTATTGTTTCTACTTTTGATAAAAAGTCAGTTTCATTCACAAACTGAAGTACATCGTCAAGCTCAGAATGTCTAACTTCCTTACGCATTACGTTACAGTATCATTTAAATCACACACGATTTCTGTATCAGTTTTCAATGTAAATTTGTCCCAATTCGATTTTCTCCTTCGTTCAAAATGCAAATAGTTTCCGATTGTGTTTGCGTTTGACCTTTGGGCTGAATGCTGTCCATGAATTTTAATCTTAATTGTTAAATGAGTGCATTGAGACTATTAAATAATCAAGAGCATTGTGAACACAGTGGTATACATTTCAGATGTTTTAGCACCAATACATTGTGTGTTCACCAGTTGCTTTCACTCCGATATTTCAGCAGCTAGTCAATGTACGTGTTATACGTGTTGCTTTCATTTGGATACGGTTGTGTTTTTTTTTTTAATTTCCTTTCACACTTAGTTAAATATTTTGACTAATAGTTTGCCAATATAAATAAATAAAACTGAATACAGCGTTTTCCAAATTTTGGCAAGTATTTGAAAATAATTATTAACATTTTGATGTTAAACCCTGAAAACCGAAGCTGAAAACTTTACACACTTTCAATGTCCGGTTAATAATTTACGCAGGCTTTGAGAATTTGTTTCACGCCTTGTTCATTCGGCAAAACTTACTCATCACATCGTTTGTGAACCGCTACGTCATTAATTTTAAACGTAGTCATGTCCACACCTCCATCATCCACACCTCCACCATCCACACATTGACGTTGGTCAGGATGGTTACATATTAATAGTTTAAGCCTGTCACATCTATTTGTCTAAAAATCCCTTGAGATAAAGCATTCCAGCACGCGTTAAGCTTTTGTTTAAATACTCATCAACTTGATCGAACACGTGTCATTGAAGTGGCTTTAGCACGTTTCTAACATTCCCGAGGATGCGCCCAACGAATTATGTAGCCATTGCGGTGTTTGAAGTTTTAGTTTCGCCGTCAGTTCATCTGTTTTAGACACACCATATACTAGCATGTGTTTATTATATTAATAAAGCCCGAATGCGGGATTAAGTAGACGTACAACTAATGCGTGATAAGCGAAACGGCAAATTAATATAATACGTTACCGATTTCATTACATTGGATATTGTCCTGCTATTGTCATTACATTGGATATTGTTATGGGGCTTTAATAGACTCACTCTTTTTCGATTATATTACCTTATTTATCATGAGGAATAATTATATAGTTGACGACAAAAGCTATCGCTACTTTAAACGACCATATTGTAATCAACTTTTGGGACGAAATTTGGTCCCACATTGCGATAAAGAATTTAATATACCAAATAACATTTTGCTTTTGAACAAAATTTAAGTGTCAAAAATCTTACGTAGTAAAACACGGCAATAAAATACTCAATAGGTCCATTTAAATACATTTCAATTTGCTTTCTGATTAAATATTTATTCTATTAAACAGGGTTTAACGCTTTAAAAATCAGATCAAACGTTTGTATACGCTTAATATCTCGATACAACTTGATTTGACTAGTTGTTAACAAAGGTTGCAATTTTGTAGAATAATATTACAGAAAAGATGTAAAAACGAAAAAGAAAAGCAAAGTCATTCTAGATCTACACGGGAGTAATATACCGCAAAACATATCTACTGGCACTATGACATATCTACTGGCACTATGACATATCTACTGGCACTATGACATATCTACTGGCACTATGTGAAGTAGCTCATTATCAACAAATAATCGGAAATTCGTATGATGTTTATTTATCTATTTATTTATTTATTTATTTACTACCGCAGTTTCCCTAAAAAAATGCTTGTAAAAATCATAAAATAAAAAGAAAATTTGTTGTTTTGTCGTGAATAACATATTTTATTTCATCTCGAAGTGAGAAAACTTTATATTTTCACTTCGCATTCGTGAAAATATAAAGTTTTCTCACTTCTCAATGAAATAAAATGTTATTCACTCCAAAATAACAAATATCCTCTATTTATCATATAACTTACGCTGTGGGAGTGGAATAACACCATTTTATATTTTCGATGTACCACTAGTTATATAAGTATGCAGATGAGCATAGTATGCGCTGTAATACAAATCGATAATGACTATGATCCAATTCCCACGGTTTATGTCGGTTTCGCGTGTTAACGCGACAGGCAAACTGCAATAAAAGTCGATATGTGAGTTATGTGATATATAGAATCTAACGTTCGTTCTCATTCATTATTGAGTTTATTAAACTCATTAGCAAAAATGATATAATGCTCGGCAAGAGCCTCGCATTATATCGAGTATTGATTATTGAATTTATTAAACTCGTTAGCAAAAATGATATAATGCTCGGCAAGAGCCTCGCATTACAAGAGCCTTGCATTATATCATTCTGCCAATTCGTTTAATAAATTCAATAATGAATGAGTACTCATGTAAGATCCTCTATGTAGGGCTTGAGCCATAACATTGTCGCCATCTTGGTACTTAAAATACTTGATAGCAATGCCAATACGGAAGCAGTTTCCTGAATTAAGAGTATATTTTTGTTTAAAACACATTCAAATGAACAGTTTAACGCCATAGACTTTATAGTATATATAGATGCTAACAATGCTAATGACTATATTAAACTAATTATACCCAACGTTTCATCAGCGAAAAATAAATACTCAACTGTTTCGTAACATGTTTCGTGGTTAATGTTAATTGTCCTTTGCAGAATTTTTCCTCGTGATTTATGTGGTTGTGGTAATTCAAAATGGTATTAAAAATCGATAAACTAATATGAAATGTATTTAAAAAGCGCTAAACTTGACATTTAATTGGATTTTATGTTTGTAATGTTTATTACTAACTCATGTCTTGATTTGCAATACCAGGATTTTATTAGATGTACAGTTCCTGATTAAATGTACAGTTCCTGATAATACATAATGAAAATGACGTAAACATGGACTAATGTTATAAAAAGCGTTTACAACACTAACTATAAACACACATTTTCCTTACATAGAATCCTTTAGACTTTTTGTGTCTTTTGTGCAATATATGTATATATCAGAAAATTAAAATAATATGTGTTGCCATTATTTCGAGGAAGGTGTACTGTTTGTGTTCAGTCAAATACAAGTGCATTCATCTATCATAACAATCTCTAATTCGTATTATTTTAGCATAAAATCATAATAGAAAGAAAGACTGTGAATGACTTATTCTTACAAATTATAACTGAACTAAATGTTTAGCATGATCAAGTAAATTGACACCCAATTTTACAAATACAATTATGCTTTTATGCAGAATTCAGTGCCAACCAAACCTTATTTATTCTTTTTTAAACTAAAAGCAATTATGATCTAACTAGCATCTTTTAAAAGCACAACACAAAAATGATATGCAAAATATGAATGATCGTCCAAAGATTACATATTAGAGCGCTAAAATGATACTCCTATTAATGTTTAATATTTTATTTTATATAAGCTACCTCTTCCAGATTGCTATTAATATATATATATATATATATTTTTAAAGACTATAATTTGCTAACTGAGCTGGTAAAATATCGCGCATGTTGAGTGCTGGCTCATCGCTTAATTTTATAAAGATAGTTTAATTAAATTATATCATATTCCTTTGTATGGGATAATGTTACTGTCGATCGTTTAATTTTATAAAGATAGACTGTCATCGCTGTCATCGCCTAATTATATAAAGATACCCTAATTAAATTATATCATATTCCTTTGTATGGGATAACGTTACTTATACAGTCGATGGTTCAGGGCAACACTGTTGTATCGTATGGGATATCGTTACTTATACAGTCGATGGTTCAGGGCAACATTGTTGTATCGTCTTCTGTATATATATGTAGTTACGGTTTCGCACAAATATTTAAATCTAAACACATTTAAAGCTGTTTGAATGTCACTTGCTAACCTTTGATTCCCTTCCAACAGTTTTTATTTAATTTATGGTAACATGTTAAAATAAGCATATTTTAATTAAACCCAGCATGGGCAAAAAAACCTGAGATATTATTAAGGGTGTTACCTCCCTCTCCCCTGGAATACGGATTACTAAATAAATTCAGGCGGAATCCGGAATACTCCCTAATTTACAGCTAAATCCGCAAATACTCTTTCAGCTCAAACTGCGCCCTAACTTAGGCTAAATATATAAGGACAGGTGATTGGTGAAACTGTAACGAGCTTTGGCCGGTGATAATAAATTGCTATTTCTTGTACAAACACTGACAAAAATAAATAAATAATGAAGTAGTTTTTATAAAAAAAATCATAATACTATCAAAGGAATTTTTCAAATGCTATTCATGATATACGCTTACTATTAGGAAACTAAAAGAAAAACATCTCGCTTAAAATCTTTAACGCATACAATCTTATAACCTTGCAAGTAAGAAGAGGAACATTAAACGAACAATAGTTTATGACACTTGAAAGAATTCAGAACATACATAACATAATTATGATGCCAGTTATGTACTGCGATGCATATGAACTTTATAAGAATACTTCAATAGTTGTATGCCCTCGAAGATAATAATAACAACGCCCGTCCGTCCGCACGTGCCGTTAGTTCGTTCGTCCGTCCGAAACATCTCTGTCATAACTTGAAAGTACTGTGTGTGAGTGTGTATTTCTAAGGAGTATAGTCCGTCCGCCTACGACAGGCGTCCTACCCGACGATTATAGGAGTCTTAGACTTTTATCTGTGTGTTTGTGTGTGATGTGATGATATGTCTACTTGAAGCAGCGAACTCAACGGTTTCTTTATAGTGCTGCCACACTGGAATACCACGCCGTAGTAGACATGAAAAATCTTCCTGAAAAAAGTCTAAAATTTTGTAAACAGCTATATTACATAGAAAGTATGACAGCTGCCATTTTAGCGGGTCGGAAGTGCGTCATTCATAGACTGTTTACCGTCACATCTGCATTCGGTCTGCATTCGCAACTGTCATTGCAGGGAATCAGGCTGAACTAATTTCTCCTTTGGGGAGACATTATTTTAGTCGGATTCCGCCGCAATGACAGTTACGAATGCAGATGTGACGGTAAACAGTCTATGAATTACGCACTTCCGCCCCGCTAAAGGTGTAACACGCCCATTGATTGTTGCATTGAGTTGTGTGTGAATTAAAATTTAAATGCCATGTTGTCATTTATATCTAGACCCAAATTAAAATGAATAACTTACATTCTCATCACAAATGACACATATGTTGCCAAAAAATCCACAGAAAAATGGGGGTATGTATCTTCTAAGAAAGAACTTGTCTCATGAATGAATGCTCCTTTAAAACATAAACACTGAGATGCCATAATATTGTATTCATACACTCATTTCCATATAAGCAAAATAAATTAAAAACTCACATTTTAACATGACAATGCTTGAAAAATGTAACAAATAGATCAACAATGTGATATAAACCAAAAATAGCACTTAAATTAGAGAAAAATGCCTTTTTTACAAAAAGAAATGAGAGTTATTTATTGACGCCATTATATGCGACTACCCCAGACCGACACTTCCTTTGTTGCAATGGGGTGTGCTACACCTAAAATGGCAGCTGTCGTACGTTCTATTATATTTAATACTCTCTAAATCTGATGGAATCCGGCCTAGGACAAGAGGGGATAGTGGGGGGGGGGGGGGGGGGGGGGGGGGGGGGGTGGGGGGGGGGGGGGGGGGGGGTGGAGGGGTGGGCAGTGTGGGTGCGGTGGGGTTCACCCTCAGTATCGCCTCCCTTTTTCTCATGGATCTCATCATCGTCATCATCATCAGCAGCAGCAGAGCAGCAGTAGAATCAGCAGCATCGTAAATCTAAATTTTCATTCAATAAAGAAAGAGAACACATCGTTGCAGCAGAAACAATGATCTGATTAGTGTGGGTCGAGTGATCCCATTAGAATGTGTTGTGGTGCATTTTAACGGAGTTCGGGAATAATTAAAACAGAACCTCTCATCCTCACCATCTAGCAATAATATTCAAATGACGTTGTGTTACTGTAGTTTTATTTAAATATAAACGTCTACGTAATATGATGGAGCATTGTCGCATTCCAAACTAGAATACTTATTTGGTATATATTCCACTTAATAACATACGAGTTTTTGAGAAGAATGATTTATATTTTTATACAGCTGTTTATCGTTCTCTAGCCGCATAGAGTGAAGCATATGCGCTACATCTTTTGAACTACACGTTATGT
>JAWPHD010016494.1:0-49539 GCA_037043455.1 Cyrtodaria siliqua
TGGCAGTCGGTTGAAATTTACCAGCGATCATCATTTACAAACGGTTGGATGTAACCGATCAATCATTGGTTAGTTAATATGAAACATAACATGTGTATGTTAATCTGAGTTTTGAGGCCTTGAACTTAGAATTATTACTGATTAATCAGGTATTCTTTCCTGTCTTGTATCTTATACCATTGCCATTTCAACAGCAAAATAATTATACTTGATATAAATTTGTTTATTTGTTCATTTTCACAAGTGTGGTCCCATGGAAAATCATGTTTGTTTCTATTTTGAACATTACGTGCATTTTTACATGCAACGATGATCGAATATAGACTTTCATAATCGATCATCATAATCGGATGCCTAAGTAACTGATGATCGATTCGGTTACAATCGAATAATCGGTACATCACTAACACTGATATGTTATCTTTCTGGCACTGTTTATGATTTTATCATTTATCATAGGCCTAAAAAATATGTGTGTTTCCGGTTTCCCGACCGACCCTACTTTTTCACCGCCGACCCTAAATATTTTTAGCGTGATGAAATTTTTTTTTTTTTTTTTTTTTTTTTTTCTTCATCTCAATCTTACAATCAAAAAACAAATATTTTTATTCAAATGACAATTTTTATTAGCATCAATTTAATATGAATTCATAGTTTAATAGTTTAAACTTAACAAGTGTCAAACAGTTTGTATCCTGATGAGACACAAAGGGTTATCAAGAAGTTGCCTTAGTACAAAAATGGCATAATATATGCGAAAAATATATATAAAAAAATCTAAAAAAACCTACTTTTTCCTACCTACCTACCCTAATATTTTGACAGGGTGAAACCAGAAACGCACATATTTGTTTTTAGGCCATACCTCCCAAGGCACATTATTGTTGATAATATAAGAACAGGCTAATAATATAAACAGTGTATTTAAGAATTGATTCACTAATTTTCAGTATTCCTGGGGTTTTAACGACGGCAGTGGTTGGCAAATTTACCATAAGATGCAAAGTGAATGGAACATTTACCATAAAGCTATTTATGGTAAAGTTGCCACTCACTACCACCGTTCAAATCCCAATATTAAACATTTCTATTGCATTGACCTTAAATGAAACATGTTTATTTGTTGCATTTAAATTCCCAGTGAAAAAAACGTTTACATTTTGGGCAGGGCTAAAACAAAACAAGGTGTAGTTTATTCGTTTGAATAACTTGTTTTGGTTTTATAACATAACCGTATACGTGTCTTGACGTTCTCATGCTAACTGTCGTAAGTTGCTATAAAAAAGTGTGCAAGGTTGGCAACGTCACTGTTACCAACAGTATGTAGAACAGGTTTAAAAACAATATTTTTAGCACAGTTACGTAGAAATTTACATGAGTAAAGTCTGAATATATATTTTATTATTTTCTTAAAGTGACAAATAACATCGTTACAAAATATTACATATACAAAACAATACAGTATAATATAGGCAGTATTAAGTAAACAAATGAATACCCAGCCTAATGAGACTTATTAGTCACTATAGAAATATCAATTGCATTATTGATTTTACAACTCATTTAATAGATATAACAAAAGTAAACATGAAAAATATAGTACACATTAATTTGTACGATTTTTTAAGGCATTTATAATAAACTGTCCCGTTTTTAATAGAATCCTTTCATTTATTAAAAGCACTTTAATTTTGTCTGACTCGGTAGCTGTGTCTGGACACAGATCATTTAATGTATGCAATAGTTCAATTCGAGAGGCACTGTGCCTCTCGCAGTACAATAGAAAGTGATTTTCTGTTTCTACACACTGAGCCTGACATTGTTTACATATTCTATCTTGTCTTGGAATTCTGTGGTATCGGACTAATTCAATTTCTATTGGCAATGAACCTGCTCTAAATTGAGCAATCACAGAGCGTATGTGTTTCCTTAAATTTAACTGAACATAATTTTCGCGTTCATATGTATCTTTAAAAAGTTTATAATTGCTCAATTTGGTTTGAGAATAAACATCATTGAGCCATTTTTCCTTATATATTGTCATCAGTTTTGCTTTAACTTCGTGTATAAAAGACGTATTGTTAAAATCTTGTAGTGACAAATTATCAAAGGCCGAAACACAGTTAATTTCTTTAAAAATTGTTTTAATATCATGCGACCAATTGTTTTTACATTTTGAATAATTCCAAAGAAAAATATTTTTTGTAAGTCTATTATTATTTATAGATATCAGTCGTTTCCATAAACGTAAGCTGTTTAATTGTCTTCTAATTTTAGGCGGTATCCAGCCCATATCACCATGAATAGCGGGATTAGAAGTACATTTATGTACACCGAGGAAAAATCGTATAACTCTATTGTGTAATGTGTCTGGCTTAGAATAACATTTATACCCCCAAACGCTTGAGGCATAATCCATAATTGGAACAATTTTACAATCATATATCTTGGAGTATGATGAATAAATTATATCAACCTTATTATATAAATTTGAGACTAATGACGAAAATGCTCTACCAGCAATAACATACAGAACAAACAAAATGTACATGAAAGGATTGAATTCAATATTTCAATATTTTTACGGGGTATGAAAAACATGTAGCTAGTTTAAAGTTAGTGAGAAGTGCCTCGGACTTCACACACTTTAAACTAGCCTAAATGTTTTACTTAGCCTGTCGAAAGATCGAAATACTAAATTAAATCCTTAAAAAATGATGACATTCGCAAATCAATTCCTCAATGGATTCATCTAGTCTTTCATATGCCGGACTCCAGTACATGCTTGTTAACATTCCCTCTGCTAGGAAATATTTTCCTTTTTGCAGTGTTAAACAGTAGCTTCTTGAACAGATATTGTTTAATGGCTTATCAACACATTATCTAACGTTATTTAGAGCCGCCCGAGGCAGAGGAGAAGGTTATATAGGAATCATAAAACCTTCAATACACAGGACTGCCAACTTTATGTCTGTTGCATCCTTGGCCGGGACAGTAAAGAAGCTACGTCTAAAATGTTTCGCCTCTCACAGCTACGAGTTTGAATCCCATACATGCCAAATCTCCGGCATTCTCCGGTAGACTAACGGATTTGCCTTTGATTTACCGATCACACGGAAGCCGTTCAAAACCTCCCCGAAATCGGTTAATTGCCTGTAATTTGCGGTAATTTGCAATACACAGCATGTGATTAGCCCATGTCAAACAGCTGTCGCGTGTATAATCGATCAGGGCGGGGTTATGATCGTGCAACCAACCATTGAAATTGCATCTAGCGACATGCGGCACACAACGAGATTTATTGAAATATGGCCGGTTATACTGAGAAGGATTTTGCCGAAATCGGCACTTTTTGATCGATGCATTCGGTAAAAATGTCTATTAAAAATGTTTTATCCTCCACTATATTACAATTAAACCAGTCTTTCATAATTGCAATACATTTTAATGATAACAAACACCAGTTTTTCCCCATTTAATTTGCCAATTTTACGTCGTTTTGTGAAGAAATTGTGTACCTCAACACCGGTTATTACGTTTCCGGGTTTCAGAGGACAGGTTTAAAACGCGGCTCTCAAAACAGTGAAAATCGGTGTAAAAGCCAGGCATAAAAAAAATGGGGATGATAATCTAGCAATTAATTCATTATGGCATAATGCATATACCGGTACTGTTATTTGTTTTCATCTATTGTATATATTATATAGATAATGAAGTACAAAATAAGATTAGCAATTGTATTCATTATTTGAAAAAATGCGATGGTTCCATGGCGTTACGTAAATCTCCCTGACTTGGAAGTCCAATCTCCCTGATGTGATGCTGGAAAATTTGTCATTTATGGAATCCCACTGTGAGCCTGACTTGTCAAGTGAGAAAGTGTCGCTTATCACAGATGGCTAGAGGTAAAAAGTACTGGTTCTACTCAAGAAAAATAAATTGGCCTGCCTCAAAACAAAAAAAAATAGACCGTCATAAATTTTATATAGCCTAACATGTGCTAAAATGACGTAAACATAACACACCATTCAAACAGTTAAACTGTTTATGTCCACATCAAAAATACAAAGCTAAGAAATTAAACGTCTTCCCCATGGGCACATTGAAACACCCAGTGGTGCAAGTAAGATCTCTAGGAGAAGAACAAGTATTTTACTTTCGTTCTAATCCTTTTTCTGCTATTGTGTACAGATTCCATGCTGTAATAATAATGAGAAATAAAATATGTTTAAACCAAGTAAGATCTCTGGATTATAAGTCTACCACCATGCTGTGTCACAACCGTTTAAAAAATTAAGACGTTTTAAGACAAATGCTATCAGTCGCGGTTACTGAATCGATTATATACGTTGTTTTTAGCTCTACTGGCCAGGAGGGCTTATGCGATCACTTTTCGTCTGTCTGTCCGTCTGTTAGCAATTTTATAAAATCGACATCTCCTCTGAAACCGCTTGAAGGATTTTGATAAAACTTCATCACAATGTCACTTGGGAGGGCCCCTCTCAGATTTGTGTTTTTCGCGGCCGCCAGTCATCCAAGATGGCTGCCATGGCTAAAACTATGTCAAATTTAAGGAAATTTCAAACGAGATCTTCTCCGAAACCACTTATTCCATTCAACTGAAATATCATATAAATGTTCCTTGGGTTGGCCTCTAACAAGTTTTTGTTTTATCGTTATCGTCGAATAATCAAAATGGCCGCCACGGCGTCCAAAATTTACATAGAGTTATATAGGAAAAGGTTAAAAATGACATCTTCTCTGAAACCGCTTGAAGGATTTTGATGAAACATAATCACAATGATATTTGGGATAGTCTCTCTCAGATATATATTTTTCGCGGCCGCCAGTCATCCAAAATGGTCGCCATGGCTTAAACTAGGTCAAATTTAAGTAAATTTCAAACGACATCTCCTCCAAAACCAGTTATTCCATTCTTGTGAAATATCATATACATTTTCCTTGGGATAACCTCTATCAAGTTTGTGTTTTTCGTTATCGTCAAATAATCAAAATGGCCTCCACGGCGACCCAACGTTTACATAGAGTTATATAGGAAAAGGTTAAAAATTAAATTTTCTCTGAAACCGCCTGAAAGATTTTGATGAAACTTAAGCACAATGATATTTGGGATAGTTCCTCTCAGATTTGTGTTTTCACTGCCGCCAGTCATCCAAGATGGCCGCCATAGCTAAAACTAGGTCAGATTTAAGTAAATTTCAAACGACCACTCCTCCGAAACCACTTATTCCATTCTTGTGAAATATCATATACATGTTCCTTGGGTAAGCCTCTATCAAGTTTGTGTTTTTCGTTATCGTCAAATAATCAAAATGGCCGCCACGGCGACCCAACGTTTACAGAGAGTTATATAAGAAAAGGTTTAAATTTACATCTTCTCTGAAACCGCTTAAAAGATTTTGATGAAACATAAGCATAATGATATTTGGGATAGTCCCTCTCAGATGTGTGTTTTTTCGCGGCCGCCAGTCATCCAAGATTGGCCGCCATGGCTAAAACTAGGTCAAATTTAAGTAAATTTCAAACGACATCTTCTCAGAAACCACTTATTCCATTCTTCTGAAACATCATATACATGTTCCTTGGGTAAGCCTCTATTAAGCTTGTGTTTTTCGTTATCGTCAAATAATCGAAATGGCCGCTCCTGCGACCCAAAGTTTACATAGAGTTATATAGGAAAAGGTTAAATACGACATCTTCTCTGAAACTGCTTGAAGGATTTTGATGAAACTTAATCACAATGATCTTTGAGTTCGTCCTCCTAAGATTTGCATTTTTGGGGCCTCCAGTCGTCCATAATGGCCACCATGGCTAAACTTAGGTAAAATTTAAGGACATTTATCAAACAACATATTACCACTTATTCCATTCTAGTTAAATATCATATGCATGTTCCTGTTGTTGGCCTCTATCAAGTTTGTGTTTTTCGTTGTCGTCAAATATTCAAAATGGCCGCCACGATAACCCAAAGTTTACATAGAGTTTAATATAGGAAACATGTTTCTTGGGTTGGCCTCTATCATGTTTATGTTTTTGAATCACATCACCCTCTTGGGCCTCTTGTTTTTGTGTTGTATTTAATATCTTTTATATGTTTCAGTGCCATTTCTGCCTTAATTAAGCTGCATGTCTAGATGTCCTGAATGTTCAAGAATGTCCAAGAAAAGAATATAGTATACGCCAGTCTTCAATTGTTTGTGGTTGTTTATGACTGCGTTCTGCGTTATGTAGAACTCAGCATTAATAAGCAACGGATGGCTTGAAAATCAACTTACAACCAAACTAAAAAGGACTGGATGTACCATTAATGAGGCGCCGTTATCTGTGGTTGATGGATACAATAGTTTGAATAAGTGATGTACCAAGCAATCAGTTGTGGCCAACGATCAGTTATTTAGTAATTGATATTAAGTTATGTCATTCCACAAGAGATCATTGCAAAAAATAGAATTGTATTATCGCTGAGAACAAAAACAAAACATACAAGCTACTTCGTCAAGAATCAGTCGGATTACCACTATCTCAAAATAGTACATAATAGACTTCTTTTTGTTATACATTGATTACAAAGAAAGCTACATAGCTTACACAAATCACTCTGGAAGGCACAGATGATGGTAACCTCTCGCGTTAGAGACAGGGAAGCGAACCCGAGCTGCATTCGTCTAGTGACATTGGTGAGAAGTGAGTGAGTTCGAGTATGTTGACATAATTTGATATTTTGTAGCGCATCCGTGGTTGAGAGTGTAAAGACGCTGCGTTGGAAACCGTCTCGACGCTGCGGGTTCGAATCCCACTGGGAGCTCCACTTGTAAGTGTTGATTCTTACGGACGACGGAAGTATACATATCTTACATGTTCTACCCAGGAATAAGTGAGTGGTCGGCTTCCACCACTAAAAAAAGTTAACCGTCATACATAGCCTAAAATGTGCTGGAAAATGACATTACACACCAAACAAACAAAAACAAACAAAAACAGACAAGTTTTATTTGAATGTCCTTAAAAATGTTCTTGTCTAGTCCATGTGGTAAGTAGCATACACATTTAGGGATCCTTTGTTCAAGGTCATGCAGTTTTCATGTCCAGTCATACTCCTAAACCCCTTCTTCTTCTCTCCTCCTTCTCTTCTTCTTCCAAGTACAAAGTTGGGATCTTCATAGATCATAATAAGCTCTTGAAATAATGAGACGTAACCTTATTTGCGTATGTGTTTTCAATAGACCGTGTGTTGCACATTAAAATAATGGTTACATGTTCAAGGTCAATGTGAATACTGATGTAATTTTGGTGTTCATTCGAATAAGCTGTCCAACAATTTCAGATAATGGGATGAAACTGTTACCGTAGCATTAATATATTGGGTGTGCACAACACCAAATATGGGCTCTTAAGTTTAAGGTCAAGCATCTTTGATTTGTAACCGGAGGCCCCGGGTTCAATCCTCCGTGGTGCCACTGAGTTTCGTCGGTGTGTTCTTGGGCAAGGCACTTTCCCTTAGCCTCGTCCGTCGGATGGGGATATAAACCGGGTGGTCCCGTGTATCTGTCTATCCTCCGAGCATGTTAAAGAACCATAGGAATCTATTCGATAATAAGAGTAGGGCACGGTTACCGGATTCCTATGTATCCTTCCCCTCTCTCTCTGGGGCAGCTCTAAATAACCTATACTGTGTTGATGAGCCGTTAAACAACATTCAATTCAGTACAAGCATCTTGCGCAAGACATTTTCCCTTGGCTTTGTCTGTCTGATAGAAGGTCCATACAACCAAAGGCCATCCTGTCTGCATGTTAAATAATAATTATTACTTAAACTTCCCAAATCCACACCAAATCTACCTTATATGCTTTGACAATGATGTTATTGTACCAAATATCAAAAATAAAATAATCATTTAAGGAAAATGAAGATACGAGCTATATTTGTTAATTTATTACTGAATTAATGATTTTTGAGTTATTTTTTTACACATTGTGATAACAAAATAAATGATTAACAAATAATAAAGAACTACATCTTCATTTTACTCAATGAATTTTTTTGTTGTGATATTTTTTACAACAACATCGATGTAACACCATATAAGGTAGATTTGGTGTGGATTTGGGATATTTAGGGGTAGATTTGGTGTGGATTTGGTGTAGATTTGGGTGGATATGGGGAAATAGGTAGATTTGGGTGTTTCGTGTAACCGGTAGCAGGGCAGAGTTCCATGATTATTGTGTATTCTTCACCTCTCAATGAGGTGGCTCTAATAAACATAATGTGCTGATGATTGTTTTTATTTGCATTCCAGTGTTTTTTAAGGTGTTGAGCTCGCTATGAGGCAGTGCCTTATTCATATTAGACCTGTACAACTAACTACGATAACGACTATGACTTCAGACTAAATTCTAAGCACGAGAAACTGTTGGGGGCCGATCTCAAAGTTGTATAACAACCTGGGTTTTAGTAGGCTCACAGGGGTTTGTGTAGAAAAAAACACAATAAAAAATCAAATTAAAAAATACATAAAAGTTATATTTCTGTCGATATATATATATCTATACGTCATATGCATCGACCTGTCAAACTATTTTTTCTTAATACAGTATTCGGTACAACCACCCAGACACGGCTAGAGTTTTAAAGGGGCTTGCCTGAATAATTGATCACTAAAAACGTTTTGAGAGGAGGGTACACATCAGATGCAGATCCAAGATTTTGGTTTGAGTATTTGTGTGTGGGAGGGGCGGAGGCTGGGGCAGCGGAGGATCGTTTGAAATAAAATGTTTTTCTGCATGACGTTTAGTGAATTCTGTTGGATTTTTCTAGAATAATTTTATGGTAAATCCAATGATGACTAACAGTAGAAATGGCGCACGCCCCAGGAAATCCGGCATGCATAGGGTATACTTGTGGGATTTTAGAGGGTGGGGGTGCTGTTCCGCCTTATCCCAGAAACCGCCTTAGTTCATGATAAATACACTGAAATTGCCGCCGTAGCCGGGATAGTGAAGACGCTGCGTCTAAAACTGTCTCGCCTCTCACTCATGCGGGTTCGAATCCCACTGGGAGCTCGAATTGTAAAGTGAGAAAGTGTCAATTCTTAATGTGTGTTTTTGTGGTGTGGAAAATATTGATATTTCCTATTTTAGATAATCCAAATATAATGAATGAGACTAAAACTAGCCTATATTTACATGAATATTCATTGCGGGACAGCAATTTGTGCTATCATAGGTAACGCACCAGGATACATTTTAAGAGTCAATCGGAAATTTTGCTCTTTTTTTTTAAGTCACGGCATTTTGTTATTTTTTACTTTTTACACATTTGAATAGTGCAAATAAATTGCTTTACATAATCCTAACTGTTGATTAGTTTGCACCAATAAATGTATTTAAACCTATGCTTGTTCTGAAAACTCAAATTGTACTACCTTTTATTTCAATATCTGACTTTTAATACAAAACCCTGTCGGATTTTGAAAAACTTAAACTTCAAAGATCGTGCAGCGCGTGCGCTTATCGCCTTGAATGCACACTAGAACAATCAAATTTATCATTTAACCATAACATCGAAATGGATGAGGCCGCCACTATTGAAGGTTAGTTTTTGTGTCGCCTTTTCGAAGAAAAATGCGATACATATGGATCACTTTGTCGTCCGTCAGTCCGTCCGTCAGTCTGTACGTCAGTCTGTACGTCAGTCCGTCACGAAAACTTAACCTTGGCTATAACTTTCTCATTTCTTGATATGTCTTCATCAAACTTTCAATATATACTCATCATGACAACATCGACATAACCATACTAAAATATAAGGTCAAGGTCACACTGAAGGTCATTATATGGGTTAAATACACATTTTTTTCTTCACGAAAATATAACGTTGCTTATAACTTTCTCATTTCTTGATATTTCTTCACCAGACTTTCAATATATACCCATCATGACAACATCGACATGACCATACTAAAATATAAAGGTCAAAGTCACACTGAAGGTCATTATATGAGTAAAATACTCTTTTTTTCCTTCACGAAAACTTAACGTTGGCTATAACTTTCTCAATTATTTTTATTTCTTCATCAATCTTTCAATATATACTTGTCATGACAACATCGACATGGTCATACTAAAATATAAAGGCCAAGGGCACACTGAAGGTCATTGTATGGGTTAAATACTCATTTTTTTCTTCACGAAAACTTAGTCGGGCCAGTTTGTCAAGGTCATTTATTCGGGTCCAAAAAACCTTGTTATACTGACAAAACGCTGACAGGCGACACACGTGTTCCGCGGAACACCCATCTTGTTTCTTTTACAATGTATGTAATACATGAGTGCCTATTATTAAAGAATTATTTCGCACTTTTTCGGCGTTTATGCGGTTTTAAACGTCTGTAGTATATGGCGTAATCCATGAATCGCGTTAGTGCTTTATGATAAATTTGCCATTGATTACCGGCGTTTAAAACCGCATAACGCCGAAAAAACACGCTTCGTGGATTTTTCCATTTAATACCGGCAGAACCGAATAAATAGCGAATTTTTTTTTGTTGTATTTACATTATTTTCCCGTCGCTATAATGGTTTTAGCAACAATTCTAATGATAACAAAAAGAAAAAAGAGAAATCACTACTGTCAGTGTCTTTTCATGCAGTGGAATATCCATTTTCTGTTAATTAAGACACATCGGATGCAAGCGCAGTATCTGCATGCAGTGCGTACAGTCTGTTCACCTAAAGTCACTTTCTATGCGTGCGCAGCCGAGCGTAAATAGTACCACCTACTTGAAAAATGAAGTATATTCGAGATTAAGTGCTATTAGTTTCAAAGGAAAGTATCATGAAAATGCAAGAAATATTAAGTTAATTAAACCAGTTTGCAAAGATGGTATGAAGCAAATATCAACTTTATTAGGTGAGGCTTAGAAATGGAAGCATGGCGAATAACTGGTCGTTTGTAGAAATGATATTTGTAGAAATGATTTATTGCCGTGCAAACCATCTCATCATATCATGTATGCCAACTAGTTTAATAAATTCTAAAGTAAGCATGGCTGGTTGTTTGATTGAATTGTGGTGTACGTTATTTTCAGCATATTTTAGGCTATATATGACGGTCGATGTTTTGTAGTAGTGGCAGACCACCCGCTTTTCCCTACAAGTTCATGTAGTGTCAATAATAAATTTCATTGGCCTATATATAGTGAGGTCGAGCATTCAAGGCGTATTGCCTGTTGAGAAAACCCCTCTGTTTCAGTCGGTATTCCTTATCGTAATCCTTACCGGAATCGTTACCGTAGTTAGCTGTACAGGTCTAATTATAGTTTATAGTTCGTGAAACACGTTTGAATTAATCCAATAGTCGTGTGATATGCATGGGAAATGAAGCGTAATACAAGGATTAAACTTAGGTTAGTACATTTACATCATGTTTGATCATTGTTTCAGTTGCTGTGCATGATTGTATTGTGTTGCATTAGACGAATTAAGCGGAGTGACGCGTGTGTATTGATAGATAGATAGATATTTTATTCAAAATAAGGCAGTTCACATGCAAATAGGACATACATATAAACATGTATATGAAATACACACAATATTTTCCAGTTAATGACAATTTGTATAATTTTATAGTTGAGTTTCAAGATCATCTGTATATGTTACTAGTTAAAAAGTATTTGACAACTATTAAGTATATAAGTGTTTAATATATATTTTTAAATTAATAGTCCTAAGTACTGATCAGTACACATTTATATCTGTGGAAAAACATGTAGAAAAGTGATATTTATTTATAAAACATGTCGTCTCTTCTTTTAAAACTATTACTAATGAAAACTGACAGTTTCTTTAATAAATACTTTTTTTCTGTTGTCATAAGTTCAATAAATTTTGGTATGTTTGTCTGTTTCCAAAAATATTTGTTAACATATTATTTTTTAATATCATGATATAGTGAACATTCCAATACAAAGTGAAATTCGTCTTCTAGTGTATTACACAGCTGGCATTTTCTTTCGGATCTTGGCGTTTTATTTGGTCTATGTCATCGACCAGTTTCTATTTCTAACCTGAGACTAGAGACTCTTAGTTTGTAAAAAAAAGCTCTAAATTTCTTTATATTTAGTACATCTAGATAATACTTAAACCTGAAATCTGATATTATTCTGTATGTACTAGCTCTAGCGCAAGCCGATATTTCAGCATTCCAATTTTGTATAAACATATCTTTAATTCGTTGTTTAAAGCAGAACATGGTCTTAAATCAACAAATCCGCTTTTGATATGTTTTTAAGTATTAAATATCATTATAAATGAGATTTTTACTATGCCATAGATGTATGTTCAGTGAAAATATGTTTTTAAAGATAAAAATCGAAAAGGCGAACAGGCATTGCTAACAAATCGAAAAAAATCTAAGGGGAAAAACTCTTGCGCGAATAACCGGAAGTGACGTCATTGGGAACAAACTATTTTTTGTTTACGTTGGGACTGAACGCAAAACAGTATACCTTGTGTGAAAATGTGAGAATTAAGCGATCATGATGCTGAGTCAGAAGAAATGCCCGTGATAAGACGGTTACACAATGTTCAACCTTGCGATTTTGAGCCAGAATACGTGTCTGAGGACGAAAATACATCGGATTCATCAACTGATGATGAAGTCGAACGCGGTGCAGGTGCAAATGGAGAGCTTGTAAAGACTATCGTGTCATTCGTTACGTTCAGTGGTTCATTACACTATTCACTAATTTAACAAAATAGCGTATTTATACACTTACAGCAACAACAAACAAAAAACAACGTAAACATTGTTTTCATCGAAGTCTGACAGTAAGTAACCGCAACACTGCAATATCTTGGTACATACATAATAACCGCGAAATGTAGTATATTCCGAAGGAATGGACCTGGTCTAATACTTATACATCACAGACATATTAATAAATTAAATTTGTTATTAGGTCTGTGTATACATTAATACGAGCGTCAGATTTTTTGCCGATAAGTAGACATGAACAAATATATTTATTAGATAGTATCCATAATTGCTAAAATAAATAAATAATAAAACAAATAATAAATGAAACAGCATATGATTTCGGCGCCATAATTAGTATTATATATTTGCCATAAGTCGCCATCAACACCAAACACTCTAGGAGCGGTGTCTGCAATATGACACGCTCTCTAGTCTCCACTGCCCCCAAATATCAATACAGACTAATCAAATATTGCGATGCACTATTGAAGTACAGCCTAATAAGGGTACATACGTCGGTATATCACAAAAGCACGCACCATTTAGGGAAACCTAGTTTTATGATATAGTTCCTGTTTATTGCAATTACTTGAGCGGTGTAATACCGCCGAGGGCAGACGCGTATTGCACAAGACGGATATATCACATGATATGCGAGCTCTGATTTGTCGCGCACAAAGAGAGAAAAATACTATGATTTAAATCATATAGCCAAATGTATTATGAGCACGATATAGACAGTTACTCATGTGTACTTACTCCTGATATACAGATCGAAAACAGACCAAACTTATCAAATTACCATAATATAAAGTATATTATTATATTATACTTGTTTTACTTATTGCACCAGCTAAGAGACATTATTGTTGTTGCTTTACCATAAAACATTACTGAATTAATATAAAAGCTAGTAATATTATTAATTTTATGCCTTGTAATAGATATCCATGAAACATCTTGTATGTTTTTTTCAAATCCATAGACCTATATATGTTGATAATATATATTTATAACACTATTGGCAGAAGAGGGTGTATAATTTAAAAATTTAAAAATTTGGAAACAAAGACACAGTGTTTTTTTTACCGGATTCATTTAAATGTATATGCTGAACGTTCTAAGCAATCTTTTACAAAAAGACGGCTACATAATATTAGCGCCGTCAACTCTTCATTGATTCACGTAAAGACGCATGCTTCTTATTCAACAGCTAAACATTCACGGTCTAAAGATCTAAGACATACACCTTTCTTCAATTTATCATACGTATACCCGATGAGGTGCTTAGATAATTGAACATAAATTTCAATCTTACTTGAAGTATGAAATGAATTTCCTCCTCAACGCCGGTCGAATATGCGAATACAACTTGTTTGGAGACGGCGGGGTTATCACTTCTGATTTGTATAGTCAAATATCGTTGGTACCGCTGTTGATTTTAATCTGCATGGCCTTTTGTTCTCCAAATTCAAAGATATTGAAACCAAAGGATGGACTTCCCACGAAGTCAACTCAAAATGTTTGCTACAAACTCGCGTGTCTTTCGTAGGTTCCCACTTTTTCGACGAGTCGGGCGATTTTCTTTCGTAACGGCTACCCCCACTTATCATTATCTCGATTAGGGAAACGAAAGAAACTTAGGTTATTATCTTGTCCTTCTTTATGCAAAAGTTTTCACCCAGCAACAGCACACGGCATTAAGTACCATGAAACGTAATCCTACATAGACAATACTATACAACTCAATGCGACACCGCTAATCGTTTGATACCAATGACGTCACAGGATCACGTGACACCTGTCTTCAAAAAGGGCGAAACTCGAAGCGTGTGCGCTATGAGATAAAAATTGGCTACTGTGAGAAAACGGGACAACCAATAAGTGTAAGATTTGAACAGATTGTATTTTATATATATATATTTCCGAATATATACTCAAAAGACACGCCCTATTTCACCTTTAAATATATTAATGAAATACGTTATGTTTTCTACTCCTTGAGAATACCAAACTTCATTAAACTTCATTAAATCCTGTTCGTTTCAATAACCCTTTAACTTGAGATGCCCAGTTTAATTTAATTGGGTTTGCAATCAGATCATTTTACATAACATTATACATATTTTTTTTATATATTTGCGATCACTCGTACGTGTATTTTTTTAACCAGAACTGGATAATATAGACCATACGTTGAATTTTTAAAGGGACTCTCCCGAGTTCTCCATATATGAAATTGTTTTGAGTTTGTGTTTTAACACATAAAGCTTGTTTACAAAACTGAAGGTGTACTATATACAGTAGCGAGGTGATTATATACCGCGCAGCAGTCAGTTTTTGACTTCAAATTCAACCAACGATAACCAATGAGCCACTCCCAAATCGTGTCAACCAATTCAAGTATGGACCATAAAAATGAACCACAAGTTGACACCATATATTGCAAAGCAAAGATTCAATACCTATGTCTTGTATTGGTGTCTTTAGATTATTAAATAGGGATTGTGTATCTTTAAAGTATATAGTATATATTGTAAAGACCCAAACTGTTATATTTACTTAATGAAAGTGTTGCATACACAACAGTAATTTTTTTTTTAAATTTTATACTAAATAAACTTTCAAGTATTGTTGAATCATTTTCATAATGATACTCCTTGTTGTTCTGGAAGAGGAATGTCGAATATCTGAAAGTCATTATTAACATAAACTGAAACAGCTGACGAAGCACTCGGAAGCGTTACAACTTTGAGAATTACGCTAACAAATCAACTGAATAAAATTACACTGTATACACTATGCCGAATAAATATTTGTATACTAATTACGCTGTATCACCTACACGCTGCGTCGACGCTAAGCACAATACAGGAAGTGTGCAGATACAAATGGTGTAATTACAGCACATGTAATGTTTATGTAGATACAAGAGATAAAAAGTCAGCGTGCCTTTTTAATGAAGCATATGTTTCTACTCAGTTGTTTCTATAAACGGCTGGTTACATCGGGGATTTAATGCAAATTTGACGGTAATATTATATACACATACTTGACAAAAGTCTCTATCATCTCCGTTAAGGTCAACACTAAGCATATTCTGACTTTAATAAGAATTCTTAAAACATTGTTCAAAACTAAAAAAAGAGCAATAACATGTACGTCATTGTGGTCATGTGACAGTAACTGAATAGTTTGTATGCACAGAAAATGGCTGGTAGACAGACTAATTGATATTAATTAATCGATAAATGTTTACCATATCTACAGAGTGAGGAAAATCAGGAAATCAGAATGAAGTTAGGACCAGGACCTGACAATCCATATACCAGCCATGCTTTTAAAGTCGTAATTGTCGGACGTTCCAGAACACTTACATAGACAAGAAACAGTATCTGGGCAAAGCGTTATGCAAATAGCTGTCGTCAAGTTGGAAGAGTACCAGCTAGTCTCTGTCATGTCTGTGAAAAAAACGATTCATGGCAGGAGTTCGTCATGACCACTGACCAGACAGATGGAGGTCAAGACAACTCGATGTAGCTATGAACTCACTGTTCCAGTGTAAAACTATCGCGAGGCCATACTGATATCTGAAATGTACCTGTCCGCAAATGAGTTTTAATTTCACCGAATACCATATGTTACCAATCAAAAGACTATATATTTTCTGGATTGCGTTTTAACATTTCAGCAAAATAAATTGTATATCAAATGTTTACACTCTTTCTGCATTTTCTTCTGTCTCTCAATCAAGAGACATTATTTTTCCGTCCTTAACACCAACTATAAATGCCTCATGTTTAAGATAGATTGTCTTACAATAGAGACAGTTTCTAAATTTGGGCAATGGCTCCAACAGGCTAAAATGCTCCCATGTAGGAGCATTCTCCTAGACTTAAATCACAGAAAACGTGCATATCATGAATATATAATATATAGTATAATACCTTATTGGACTAAGTGCAAACAATGCACGCACAATTCACATATCTGACATATCTTGTCTACATGAAATAACCATGATTCAGTTGACTGTCGCAACGAAATGAATACAACTTTAAAACAGGGAGAAAACTACATTAACATGATCAAGATCAAAACAGTAAATCCCGTTTGGCAGCCAGGCTACACCAAGAAATAAAAACTATAGTGTAATTATCTTTAAATCAGTGTCGACTACCTTCATTAGTCAATCAGGATTAATTTGTCTAGCCGTGTGATTTTACTGTGGCAGGTGTACTGTTACGGTACATTTGACGAGTTTAAAGATGAAATTTGTCCTAAATCAACAAATCCGTTGTTGATATGTTTTTAATTATTAAATATCATTATAAATACGATGTTTACTATGCTATTGATGTATGTTTAGTGAAAATATGTTTTTAAAGATAAAAACCGAAAAGGCGAACAGGCATTGCTAAAATATCGAAAAAAATCTAAGGGGAAAAACTCTTGCGCGAATTACCGGAATTGACGTCATTGGGAACAAACTATTTTTTGTTTACATTGGGACTGAACGCAAAACAGTATACCTTGTGTGAAAATGTGAGAATTAAGCGATGTCAGAGGAAATGCCCGTGATAAAACGGTTACACCATGTGCAACCTTACAATTTGGAGCCAGAATACGTGTCTGAGGACGAAAATACATCGGATTCATCAACTGATGATGAAGTCGTACGCGGTGCAGGTGCAAATGGAGAGCTTGTAAAGACTATCGTGTCATATCATTCGTTACGTTCAGTGGTTCATTATACTATTCACTAATCTAACAAAATAGCGTATTTATACACTTACAGCAACAACAAACGAACAAAAAACGTAAACATTGTTTTCATCGAAATCTGACAGTAAGTCACCCGCAACACTGCAATATCTTGGTACATATACAATAACCGCGAATTGTAGTATATTCCGGATGAATGGACCTGGTCTATACCTATACATTAATACATGGATATATATGTATGTATGTAGATCTATGGTAATACGAGCGTCAGATTATTTTGCCGATCAGTAGACATGGAACAAAAATATTTATTAGATATTATCCATAATTGATAAAAAAAAAATGAATAAAAACAATAATAAATGAAACAGCATTTAATTTGGGCCCATAATTTCTATAGTATTATATATTTGCCATAAGTCGCCATCAACACCAAACACTCTAGGAGCGGTGTTTGCAATATGACACGCTCTCTAGTCTCCACGTGCCCCCAAATATCAATACAGACTAATAAAATATTGCGGTGCACTATTGAAGTGCAGCCTAATTTGGGTACATACGTCGGTATATCACAAAAGCACGCACCATTTAGGGAAACCTAGTGTTATGATATATTTCCTGTTTATTGCAATTACTTGAGCGGTGTAATACCGCCGAGGGCAGACGCGTATTGCACAAGACGGATATATCACATGATATTTGTCGCGCACAAAGAGAGAAAAATACTATGATTTAAATGATATAGCCAAATGTATTATATGAACATAAATTTAAATCTTACTTCATCTCAACGCCGGTCGAATAGGCGAATACAACTTGCTTGGAGACGGCGGGGTTATGACTTCTCATTTTTATAGTCGAATATCGTTGGTACCGCTGTTGATTTTAATCTGCATGGCCTTTTGTTCTCCAAATTCAAAGATAATAAAACCAAAGGATGGACTTCCCACGAAGTCAACTCAAAATGTTTGCTACAAACTCGCGCGTCTTTCGTAGGTTCCCACTTTCTCGACGAGTCGGGCGATTTTCTTCGGTAACGTTTACCCACACTTTAAATCTTAATATATCATTATCTCGATTAGGGAAACGAAAGAAACTTAGGTTATTATCTTGTCCTTCTTTATGCAAACTTTTTCACCCAGCAACAGCACACGGCATTTTTAACAAGTACCATAAAACGTAATCCTACATAGACAATACTATACAATTCAATGCGACACCGCGAATCGTTTGGTACCAATGACGTCACAGGATCACGTGTCACTTACATGTCTTCAAAAAAGGCGAAACTCGAAGCGTGTGCGCTATGAGATAAAATTGGCTACTGTGAGAAAACGGGACAACCAATAAGTGTAAGATTTGAAAATACTGTATATTATATACCTATATTTCCGAATATATACTCAAAATACACGCTATATTTCACCTTTAACTATTTAATTATGTTTTACATTCTCTCCGCAGTTTCTTCTGTTCTTTTTTTTTTTTTTTTTTTTTTTTTTCAGTTTCAGCAATTATAGCCCATTTATTCAGAAAGTAATTCTCATTTTACAGCAGAAGTATATAAACAATAATAATCAAATAAACAATAAATAATTAACATATACAATATCACTTTCACTCATCACTTTCATTCTACAGGTACATTTGATATATTTTTGGCTAATAAAAGCATTCGACTGAAAAAGTGTTTTGGACTTGACTGTGTGCATTCTCAATTGTTAATTATTTTCGATACATACTATTCTATTGTTTATAATTAAAATCCAGTCAACTGGTAGGGCCTAGATTGGTCAATATTCAGCATTTTTTAATATGTGATAGAGAGCTGTACCAAGTCATGGATTTGGATTGTTCAGAAGGTGGTTCAGAGATACATACACAGGTTGTTTGGAAAAGGAGTGATGTATGAATTAGAACTTGTTAGATCGACTCACAAATTCAAGTTTTGAGTTTCTTCTGTTCTTAATCAAGATACGTTTTTTCCCCATTCCATTATACCCAGTGTAAATGCCTCACATTTTGATACATTACCTTAAAATAGAGACTGTTTCCAACTTTGGGCAATGGCTCTAAAAGTCTCCCAATTCGGATACATATGTTCACAATCTAAAATCATCAGGAGAGAATCTCATTTAATAGGAGATTGTCTCAAATTAGTAGCATTCTTCCAGACTTAAATACATTACGTTTTAATGTCACAGAAGTGAGCTGATACCTTAATAGACTAAATGCAAAATAAACGCACCAGTTAAAAGCAATGCACATATCCGACAAAAACAACAAGCGTTGGATCATACCCAGCACGTGTCAATATGGACAAATTTATATAAAAAGAGTAAACAAGGAGAATTTTGCTCTAACGTCTCTCTCAAATCGCTGATTCTCCCTACCAGTGCCTGGAAAGAGAAGTTTCTGATATGAGACAAAGAAGGAAAACTTGAAAATGATCGAGATATTATCCTTCATTCTGGTCAAATTGTATCTTTGGAATTTGGACCTGGCTTGTGCACTGAGTTAACTGCCACTTATTAAATAAAATTTATACCCGTTACTTTGATCGATTCGAATATCAACAGGCATACAATATTTCTCATTTTACTGCAATAGCTTATAGGCAATTGATCGCAATACTAAATTTTCCTTTTAAAAGAAACGACTTGCCGTGGTCAGAAACAGAAACCAAAAATTGTATCGAGTTCACAAAACGTGGTACAGTATATGGGTCAGTCTCCTTAGATGCGCCGAAAAGCAGCAACACCATGCCCATCAGTTGCCTCAATTAGTCATAGAGGATTTTACAAAGTGACTGTGTATAACTGATTTTAATAAACGAATTGCAAAACATTGAAATATATGATATAGGATACTCGGCAGAACCTTCGTATCCTACCTTTTTTACAACGAGTTAATTTAAGTCAATAACACACAGTCAGCTTTGAAACTATATCTTTTTCGTTTCGTTTGTAAGTTTCTCTGGATGTGTACTTGCTTGTTAGAGAATTCCTTTTAATGGTATGTAGTTTTGTTTACACTGTCTTGTCTATATGGGCGCTGAAGACAGGATAATAGCGAGGATTGTGTACACATAAAAAAGTCGATTCAAGCTCACCTGTAGGCCTTATTGCCTACTGACCGTTTCAAGTCGGTAACCCGGTCTTCACTACTCTTTCTGTTGTATTTTGTCTTTTTCATTGTATAATTAATTAAATATTTATCCTTGTTTGTACATTGCGGACACACGATGCCATTGCGTTGCGACGCTGTGGTTTCTATTGTACCCTATATCTCATTTTAGCTAGCATGAGAGGCACACATCAGACGTAAGCATCCATTTCCTAAAATGGTATGCATCAACAAATGCTGATAAATCGGCATCTCTGCATCATATCACATCCGCCTAGAGGCACAATTTACCATACATGAACAAATAAATACAATTATAGTTCCTACGATTGAGATCACAAGCAAGGATTCAATCAACCACACGCTATGTAAAGACAGTGACATTGAAAGGTTTCAGCAACCACACGCTATGTGAAGACAGTGACAATGAATGGTGCCGGATCACTGGGATACATTTTATTCAGTAAATAAGTATGGGGAGAAAGCTGAATCCATAAGGACAACTTTCAATATATGGAATCTAAAATATACACGTGCTCAAAGCATAACTGCACGAGTTTACGTTTGAACTGTCTAGCGGGGATGCAATACAAAAGAAATGTCATACGCAAATATGTATTTTCCTCAGAATTATGGCTACATAATTTGCTTTGTTTGCAAGTATTGCGACATTTCTTTTGAAAACAAGTATAAACGTCGAACAGGAAATGCAGGTTTCACAGAACACAGTAAACCTTTCGTATACATAGTAATACATACCAAGTGTTATTTAATTATTTAAGCACGAAGTAGTTTCTTTCGTAGACAATATGACATAATTTGTCAATATGGATGCATTTTATTCCATGCTATTAAAGCAATAATGTTATCACCCCGGATTTTATCGTGACTCAGTGTGTTATATTGTTATATCAGAGACGTAATAAACTACTTCTTACATCTCCGGTTCTATATCACAAGTGTAAGGCATCTAGGGAAGTGTAATTTCATCTGCAAGACTAAAGTGATATTACAGAATATACTCAGAAAATATCAATGGATACAGAAAAGGGGAAACAGGGGAAGCAATGAACACAAACAATAGAGAAAAGGAGGTTTTATTGAGATTTTTCCTAAACGATAATATATTTGTTTGTTTGGAGTGAATATAGAATTTATTTTCATCGAGAAGAGAAAAAATATGCCAGTTTCCTCACGTCGAGATGAAAATTAATCCTATATTCACGACAACACAACAAATATTCTATTTGATTATATAGATCTACTCACAACCTTGAAACCTATGCAGAAAAAACATAATGTGCTAAAACAATGACGTCAATAACGTCAACAACGTCGGCAACGTCAACAGCGGCATTACGTCATTTCCTGTATTTCACATGTGAAATATAAACAATGAAAATGTAATGTTTTATTTTAATCATGAAATCCACTATTTCACTAGAAAGTATATAATAAAAGGTCCTACACCTCTCATCACGCCCCTATCCCGGCGTAAGCAAAGTTCTTTAAATCCACAAAGATTGGGCTCGATGACCCTAAATAAACAAATAATAACACTACTGATTAGTAGTTTGGAAGACTTGTTACAGTCCCCACAAAACACTAGAGTGAGTTTCAAGAAATATTGAAAATACTATTTTATTGTAGATACATTCTTTTGTCTGTTAAGTTTTAGCATATACATTTATAATGCTATCGCATAGTAAATCCCAGCCAGTTGTATTATGTGATGATTCTTCATAGTATTACTTTCTCATAATTCCAATTTTGTGAACAATTTATATGCATTGTATTGAAAAGTTATAGCATATGTTCTGTTGTAAACAAGTATCTCCAACTCCAACTCCACTAGCTAGTTAACTGTCTCTGTTATTCATAAGAATCATATTGATAAGAAATAAACAATATTTGTAAAAAGAGTATGTTGTTCGTATATTGAGCACCCTCGGTATCCGTATAATATCAACGCGGGTCGAATAAGGCCAAACGCGGGTACGGGAAAGACGCGCCATATTACAGGCACGCTCAATATTTGTCATTTATTTAAATATTGTATAAGTTATATAGTTAGTTTTTGCTTTGTGTTTTTGATTTGTTAGATTTCCTGAATAATTTTCTTCATATCCATAGCTTATGTTTTTCATTTCAGTAGTGTTTTAAGCAATTTTATCCGTTTTGAACTGGGCGGATCGAAAAATTCCGTGTCAACAATTGACATTTCGTCGAATTTTCAATTATACAGTCATTTTGACACGATAAGAAGGACATGCACATATAAAACGTTCATTATGTTAGTCATTTTGTCTTTATTTGGTCCCTTAATACTAACTACGCGTTTTTAATCTGGCGTTTTGTGAAAGAGGGGTCCCAGAAAGAAAGTGGATAAGTCTTACGACGGCTAAACATTTGCTCGGATAAGATAAAACGAAGGCTATGGATAAGTAATAAAGCGGGCGTTTATAACAGCAGAGACGTATTTTTTTTTATATATATGATACCTCTACAAGCTTCTAGCTTCTTAGGTACTTACCGATAGTTTTTTCTCTTACTTGATGGCATACTTTCCCAGTAATTTGCCGGTATTGAGTGCGGTTGAAAAAACCCGGGACGTGAACCCATCGGGAATAAGTAATACTAATGCTTTTAGATAGAACATCTGTAATAAAAGGAATTCGGAATTGTAAGCTAAAGTCTCGGCATATCCACATATATTCCCTTATATTTTTCAACTAATGTAATTTTGTTAGCGCATCGGGGCTGGCGTGCCCAAGTGAATAGCGCGTCGGACTTGTAACTGGAAGCCTCGGGTTTAAATCTGGCGGTTGTCACTGACTTTCGTCGGTGCGTTCTTGGGCAAGAAACTTTCTCTCAGCCTCGTCCGTCGGACAGGGACGTTAACAAGCGGTTCAGTTTCAGTCTATCCTCCGAGCATGTTAAAGAACCATTGGAACCATTGGAATCTATTCGATAGTAAGAGTAGGGCAGGTTCCCACATTCATATGTATCATTCCCCTCTCTCTGGGGTGGCTCTTAATAACCTATATTGTGTTGATGAGCCGTTACACACCATTCAATTCAATCAATTGTAAGTGCATCAGAACAATGTTATCTTAATTGGCTCCGAGACTATTCGAGCCAAAGAGTATTCAATAGGCAGTTGTGCTCGCGTCCAATACATAATTGTTATTGAAATAAATAAGGTGCATGAATATTGTTAGGAACTGAGTAGGTTACATATATACTTGTCCTAACTAATAAATTACATGATTACTCGCCCCTTTGTTAATTTTCTCCATCTGCGTATTTTTGTAAAGGTGTACAGGAAGTAAATCAAATCCCATTTAGTTCAATGCAATATTGTCCAAGCTTTCTAGTTAGCCATTTTTCAAAATGAAATTCAAACTAAGATTCACTTACATATTCTTAGTCATGAGACCTGCCTCTCTAGAAAATTGCTGAGAATAGTAGGATGTGGCATAAAATAAAATAAAATTCTGATCTTTGTTGACACCGTGAACAAACTGCATTCATTCGGCACCTCTTACATGCATTCAACTTTCACTTTCAAAACTTTCAAGTTGATAAATAAAATCATCATACAACCATGCAAATGGTTCTTAGCTATCACAAATACGGGGTGGTTGGGGGTTGTGCTTATGCCACGTTATGGAATCTATTCACATACCTTGCTAATGGAGACAGTTATACACCTCACTATCTAACTATCTAAACCGATTTTATAAGCTGAAGAATTGAATTGAATGTTGTTTAACGGCTCATCAACACAGTACAGGTTATTTAGAGCCGGCCAGAGAGAGGGGAAGGATACATAGGAATCCGGGAACCTGCCCTACTCTTAATATCGAATAGATTCCTATGGTTCTTTAACGTGCTAGGTTGATAGACCGATACACGGGACCGCCCGGTTTACGTCCCCATCCGACGGACGAGGCTAAGGAAAAGTGTCTTGCCCAAGAACACACCGACGGAACTCAGTGGCAATAAGCTGAAGATGATCCATGTTTACCTCATTTTAAGACACTCTAAGACGGTTTAATTAAACTACGTTTTTTAAAGATCAAATCTTTCAGTAAAGAAGTAGCAAACGAATTAATCCATATCACTTGCACTGAACGTATGTAATACACTGTATAAAAACCCTATAATTAGACATGTCTTTGTTGCATAATTTAGCTTAAATTTTCTGTTCTGAATGAAGTTACCACATAAAAGAGCTATATATCTGAAATGCGTTGGTACTTATCCTTCAATGTTACTACATAACGTTGGTACTTATCTATGGCCGTCGTAAGACTTATCGACTTTCTGGGACCCCTTTCTCACAAAACGCCAGATTAAAAACCCTTAGTTAGTATTAAGGGACCAAATAAAGACACACGGACTAACATACTGAATGTTGTACATGAGCACGTCCGTCTTATCGTGCCAAAATGACTGTATAATTGAAAATTTGACGAAATGTCAATTGCTGACACGGATTTTTCCGATCCGCCCCGTTCAAAACGGATAAAATTACTTAAAATACTAATAAAATGTAAAACATGAGATATGGATGTAAAGAAAAATATTCAAGGAATCTAACAAAGCAAAAACTAACTATATAATTATTTAAATAAATGACAAATATTGAGCGTGCCTGTAATATGGCGCGTCTTTTCCGTACCCGCGTATGACCTTATTCGATACCGGGGGTGTTGAGTACTGAGTGAAAATTGTTTCAGTGAGGAACATATTTTCCTTCTAGAAGCAGTTTCCAACATATACTGAAAGGAAAAAGAAACGCATAAAGGGTATTTCCGTTTTATCGTATATGTTTAATCTGCTACTGCTTATCGAATGGTGCAGGGCGACATTAGGCTTGTCCTTTCGGAAAGAAGGTTTAAACAGCACCGAACACACCAATGGTTACTCCTTTAAAGTTTTATTATCGACAGAATGCGCATTTGGCTAAACTTAGGCTTTAGACGTTGCAATCTCTTAACATTAAACTCAATACTGAAATGGCTTGATTTTTTCAAGCGAAACTTCAAAATTTACGAATTTCTTGTAACAAAGTATACTTTGATTAAAAGGTCTACTACATGACAGAGGTTCCTTTCTGTAATGAGTTGTAGCCCTTTTCTGTATAAAACACGTTGAGATATATTGGAATATTTCGAGGAATTAGGTGTATATAATATTGTAGCATGGTCGGTGACATTTCCTTTGATGAATGCAGAGCATTAAATGGTTTAATTTCGGGTAACTAAAGGGGCGTGGCTATGCCGTTCTACAACTACCGGATATTGGAGTTTAGAGTACGTTCACTATGACGTCACAGTGTTACTAAGTACACCATGCTACAAAAAAGATAGAGTCTGTCTCAGCTCATTGGTTATTTAAACACCTCGATGGGCTACGCCCATCTCGGTGTTTAAATAAGCCAACTCGCTGAGACCAGACTCTATCTATTACATGTAGTATAGGCAACTTTTGATTATGCGTGTCTTTTTCCTTTCAGTATATTTTAATTCAATCTCTTGTAACACTATCAATTGTATCAGTGTGAACTCATAATTCTGTGGTAAATTCTAAGTAGGATAATGTGAATTAGTTGGTCTGTTCAGACAATACGAGTTCTATGGAAAATTCTTATTAGGATAATGTTAATTAGTTGGTCTGTTCAAATAATACGTGGACTTTTTCGATATCGCACTCATTTTTTGACGTAGACCTTTAAGTTACTTTGTAATCCAAGTCATAAGAAGTCAAATGATTTAAACAGAAATTTGATACCATGTGATATATAACATTGCAATGAATGATATAATAGGACGAGAAACCCTTCTGCGGAGCAGGCCATTCTTCATTTCGGGGAATTGCTAGATGAAAGGAAATTCGTTGGTAAATATTTACAAAACTAAGTAGTATTGTCACTGTTATTCCAAAATCAAAAGTATGAATTGTTGAATATTGAACAAGGAGAACTATGATAAAAATAAACAAACACATACACTCTTCCGTCTTAAAATGTTAATAAAATGTTAAATAATATTAACTTTTAATAAAACAAAAAAGTTAATACAAAAATGAAATATAAAAACTTAAAATTTTAAAATCTTACATATTTTCTTCAAAATATATGTGTTAATAAATTAAGAATGCCGATATATATTAAATAAAAATGTCTTTTGGATTGACTATGCTATTTGTTTCCTAAATGCTTTGAATATTTCTGTTAAGCACGATCGAATTCATACTATCTATTTCCGAAGTTGTGATATACTACAAAACATGATTATCCAACAATGCTTACAATATTTATTTAATGCAAACTATGACTAATACAATACTCATTTTAAATAACAATGCTTTCTATTTATAACACGTTACATCATTTATAACGTTAGGTTGTTGTTGGTTTCCAAGGCGACGTCATAGCACACAAATGACTTACTCCGTGGAGGCTACAGTGGGGTTGTAAAAACTCGTATTTCTTGAAATCTGTTTCTAATAATGTTATAATATTTACTGATATGAAAGTGAAAGCGTAGACCTTTATTGCCATATATTTTAATTTACTTGATTTATAAAAGTGTATTAACTATTAAAAATGTCCACGTAATATTTGAATGTCCCTCGTACATGTATCCAAAGAGAATAGGATTGAAGGGGTTAGTGCAAGAAGTTGGCTAAGTTCATAAATAAAAAAGACTTCCCTACTTTTAGATACTTGACAAAAATGGAAAACTCAAGATATTTAATGTGCGAGGTCATAATCTGTTTAATGACGTCATGCGAAGGGTCACAGGTTTCGCAGAAAGGTGCTAGGTCCAATGATGGAAGTCCAACGATTGCATTGTTGTATTTTTTCATCTGGATATGTTAAATGCCGGTAGGTAGACTTACTTTTTATTAACCGTTTTACAGTATGTATAATAAGAATACTGTCAGTTTTGATATTAGAGGTCCATTTGTAACTCTAGTTATTAAGTAGAAAAATTCTATAGGTTTAGTGCTAGAATGTGGCCATTTGGAACTTAGGCACCTTCTAGCACTAACTTATTTTGAAAACAACAACATATAACTGTACACTATATTTTAACTTGTTTTCTTAGAATTCGTATCATAACTGCCCTGCAATCCGGATTTTACCAACATATTTAACAGTTAAACTTAAAAATTTAGTGTTTTTTTTTGTGACATAAGTAAAGCATTTGGTAGAGTGTGGCCTACATGTCCATAACATAAACTGGAATTTGTGGGTATACTACATGTAGTTCCATGGCTTTTATGGTTTATTGTATATCTCGACGATCAAAAACAACCTGTTATACTCCTTGGTGTTATGTATATACTAATAATAAAGGAGACACCATTAACTCAACAATTAAGCCCCCTTATCGAATGCCACTAGTATTTGTATATAGTCGATACTCCAGCCCGCTTCGCTGATATGATAGACGCTGATTGGGAGAAACATAGTTGGGTTGAAACATGATAAAAGTAGCATTCAAGGACGACAGTCAACCACAAACACACACAGAAACAAAACACAACTTTCAAGATGAATAAGGCAAAAGGAGACATCACAAATATAAACCGGTTGACAATAGGGCCACCGCCATGGAACGGTCAGTGGCAAAAAAAAGGGCCGCTGGGCGTTTAACCCATGTTTTAGGGTACACCAAACCTCATTCTTACCCTATTTTTATCCCAATAAACGGGACAGTGTAAATAAAGTCTGTATACATATATATCATATAAAAACAAAAGCCTAGAAAGCCACAAAGTAAGTACTCAGTGAGTTGGCAGAAGCCAGAGCTACAAGAGAATAAACCGTTAAGGGTGCGACAATACAAGATTAAAGAAAAGCATCAAACGCTACCGTCCTATAAGGATTTAGGTAGATGTCATCATAGGGTTCACACGTTTAGCCAACACAACTCGTAATCACTTGTTATAGCTCATAAAACTATTTAACCGTTACATCCATCACGTTTAATGAACACTACATGTGTATTATTATTCAAGAAATAGAACGTCATTAACATCTCAGCCTTACATTATACACTGATTGTAATATGCAAAGAATACGCCTATAGAACCGAATACATATTATGAGAAAATTATTGTTCTAGACCGTAAATCACTAGAAGCCATTTAAGCATTGTTGCGCAACAATGTAGTCGAATATGCACACAACTAATCTCCGAAACTTTGACGTATAACAACCATACCGTGTAAGTCACAATTTTATACCAAATCCTTTTTACCAAGGGATTCCCTTTTCAGTATTTATTGACATTTACACTAGTATAGCGTTTGTGTGGTGCTGTGTGGCGGTTGTAAAACGCTTTCACGGCAATAGCGTTATTACTTACTGAACCTTTAGCATAATCAAACCCTATCAATGTCATGTGTCTATAGATCAGAATATCGATTACGCCGATGCTAGGGCCCTTAGATGTGTTGCAGCTTATAATACCTCTCATGAACAGACTCCGACCGAGTCTGCTACGTGTCTCACATGCTTGTGTTGTTGCTTTCAATGGATCCCCTTTTCAGTATTTATTACCTGAATACCATCAGCTATAACAAAAAATGGAACAAACTTCCGGAAAGCATAAGAAATGCCCCGGCTGTCGATGAGTTTAAAAAACAACTTAAACAATTTAACATCACTTCTACTATGGGGAGCCGTTATTTGCCTGCCCAAAACAAAACAAGAAACTGTGTCTGAAACACTTCTTGCTCTGCCTTATACAATACATTGCACAACGAAACTAAACAATAGCCTAAGGAATTTAGGCATAGTAAATGTCAACACTAACATACACCTAATAATCGATAAAAATAATCGGGTTTCGAAGCTGTACACACATCCATTATCAGCAAGAAACATTTCCAAATTAATAAGCAATTAATATGTTATATAATGAATATTTGATCGACCAAAACGAGAACATGTGACTACGAACTCTCTCTTTTAAATCCGCTCTAGATCTATTCTGTATTCTGTATTGTGAATATTATGGTAATTATTTGCCAGGGGCATACCTGGGCATACGCACTGACGCACGTGCGTACAGGCTATTAAAGAAGCAAACAAATAAAATAGGCTAAAAATTCGAAAAATGCAATAAAAACTGAAGGTATAGGGGGGTTAGGCACAATTGTGAATCCAAAACTCGATGGTGCGTATACCTAAATTAGCCCCAGGAACGCGCCTGTCTGCCTTACAGCACGTATATATTAACATAACTGTACGTGTGGTCATTATCTATCTTACAGCACGCATATATTAACACAACTGTACATTATAGTAATTATCTATCTTACAGCACGTGTATATTAACACAACTGTACATTATGGTAATTATCTACCTTACAGCACGTATATATTAACACAACTTTATATTATGGTAATTATCTGCCTTACAAAGCGTATATATTAACACAACTGTACATTATGGTAATTATCTACCTTACAGCACGTATATATTAACACAACTGTACATTATGGTCATTATCTACCTTACAGCACGTATATATTAACACAACTCCACATTACGGAAATTATCTACCTTACAGCACGTGCATATTAACATAACTGTACATTATGTCGTTATCTACCTTACAGCACGTATATATTAACACAACTGTACATTATGGTAATTATCTGCCTTACAGCACGTATATATTAACATAACTGTACTTATGGTCATTATCTATCTTACAGCACGCATATATTAACACAACTGTACATTATGGTAATTATCTATCTTACAGAACGTGTATATTAACACAACTGTACATTATGGTAATTATCTACCTTACAGCACGTATATATTAACACAACTGTACGTATGGTAAATATCTATCTTACAGCACGTGTATATTAACACAACTGTACATTATGGTAATTATCTGCCTTAAAACACGTATATATTAACACAACTGTAAATTATGGTAATTATCTATCTTACAGCACGTGTATATTAACACAACTGTAAATTATGGTAATTATCTATCTTACAACACGTATATATTAACACAACTGTACATTATGGTAATTATCTGCCTTAAAACACGTATATATTAACACAACTGTAAATTATGGTAATTATCTACCTTACATCACGTATATATTAACACAACTGTATATTATGGTAATTATCTTCCTTACAACACGTATATATTAACACAAGTGAAAATTATGGTAATTATCTACCTTACATCACGTATATATTAACACAAAAGTAAATTATGGTCATTATCTACCTTACAGCACGTATATATTAACACAACTGTACGTATGGTCATTATCTACCTTACAGCACGTATATATTAACACAACTGTACGTATGGTCATTTTTTACCTTACAGCACGTATATATTAACACAACTGTACGTATGGTCATTATCTACCTTACAGGACGTATATATTACCACAACTGTACGTATGGTCATTATCTACCTTATAACGCGTATATATTAACACAACTGTACGTATGGTCATTATCTACCTTACAGCACGTATATATTAACACAACTGTACGTATGGTCATTTTTTACCTTACAGCACGTATATATTAACACAACTGTACGTATGGTCATTATCTACCTTACAGGACGTATATATTAACACAACTGTTCATATGATCATTATCTACCTTACAGCGCGTATTTATTACCACAACTGTACATTATTGTCATTATCTACCTTACAACACGTATATAATAACACAACTGTACATTATGGTTATTATCTACCTTACAGAGCGTATATATTAACACAAATGTACATTACGGTAATTATCTACCTTACAGCACGTATATATTAACACAACTGTACATTACGGTAATTATCTACCTTACAGCACGTGTATATTAACACAACTGTACATTATGGTCATTATCTACTTTACAGCACGTATATATTAACACAACATTACTGTACATTATGGTCATTATCTACCTTACAGCACGTGTATATTAACACAACTGTAAATTATGGTCATTATCTACATTACAGCACGTATATATTAACAAAACTGTACATTATGGTCATTACCTATCTTACAGCACGTGTATATTAACACAACTGTACGTATGGTCATTACCTACCTTACAGCACGTATATATTAACACAACAGTACGTATGGTCATTATCTACCTTACAGCACTTATATATTAACACAACTGTACGTATGGTCATTATCTACCTTACAGCACGTACATATTAACACAACTGTACGTATGGTCATTATCTACCTTACAGCACGTATATATTAACACAACTGTACGTATGGTCATTATCTACCTTACAGCACGTGTATATTAACACAACTGTACGTATGGTCATTATCTACCTTACAGCACGTATATATTAACACAACAGTACGTATGGTCATTATCTACCTTACAGCACGTATATATTAACACAATTTACGTATGGTCATTATCTACCTTACAGCACGTATATATTAACACAACTGTACGTATGGTCATTATCTACCTTACAGCACGTATATATTAACACAACTGTACGTATGGTCATTATCTACCTTACAGCACGTGTATATTAACACAACTGTACGTATGGTCATTATCTACCTTACAGCATATATATATTAACACAACTTTACGTATGGTCATTATCTACCTTACAGCACGTGTATATTAACACAACTATACGTATGGTCATTATCTACCTTACAGCACGTATATATGTACGCAACTGTACGTATGATCATTATCTACCTTACAGCACGTATATATTAACACAACTGTACGTATGGTCATTATCTATCTTACATCACGTATATATTAACACAACTGTATATTATGGTAATTATATGCCTTACAGCACGTGTATATTAACACAACTGTATATTATGGTAATTATCTACCTTACAGCGCGTATATATTAACACAACTGTACATTACGGTAATTATCTACCTTACAGCACGTATATATTAACACAACTGTACATTACGGTAATTATCTACCTTACAGCACGTATATATTAACACAACTGTATATTATGGTAATTATCTACCTTACAGCACATATATTTTAACACAACTGTACCTTATGGTCATTATCTATTTTACAGCACGTGTATTTTAACACAACTGTATATTACGGTAATTATCTACCTTACAGCACGTATATATTAACACAGCTGTATATTACGGTAATTATCTACCTAACAGCACGTATATATTAACACAGCTGTATATTATGGTCATTATCTACCTTACAACACGTATATATTAACACGACTGTACGTATGGTCATTATCTACCTTACAGCACGTATATATTAACACAACTGTACATTATGGTAATTATCTACCTTACAACACGTATATATCAACACAACTGTACATTATGGTCATTATCTATTTTACAGCACGTGTATTTTAACACAACTGTATATTACGGTAATTATCTACCTTACAGCACGTATATATTAACACAGCTGTATATTATGGTCATTATCTACCTCACAGCACGTATATATTAACACAACTGTACGTATGGTCATTATCTACCTTACAGCACGTATATATTAACACATTTGTACGTATGGTCATTATCTACCTTACAGCACGTATATATTAACACAACTGTACGTATGGTAATTATCTACCTTACAGCACGTATATATTAACACAACTGTACGTATGGTCATTATCTACCTTACAGCACGTATATATTAACATAACTGTACGTATGGTCATTATCTACCTTACAGCACGTATATATTAACACAACTGTACATTATGGTAATTATCTACCTTACAACACGTATATATTAACACAACTTTACATTATGGTCATTATCTATTTTACAGCACGTGTATTTTAACACAACTGTATATTACGGTAATTATCTACCTTACAGCACGTATATATTAACACAACTGTACGTATGGTCATTATATACCTTACAGAACGTATATATTAACACAAATGTACGTATGGTCATTATCTACCTTACAGCACGTATATATTAACACAACTGTACGTATGGTCATTATCTACCTTACAGCACGTATATATTAACATAACTGTACGTATGGTCATTATCTACCTTACAACACGTATATATTAACACAACTGTACATTATGGTCATTATCTATTTTACAGCACGTGTATTTTAACAAAACTGTATATTACGGTAATTATCTACTTACAGCACGTATATATTAACACAGCTGTATATTATGGTCATTATCTACCTTACAGCACGTATATATTAACACAATTGTACGTATGGTCATTATGTACCTTACAGCACGTATATATTAACACAACTGTACATATGGTCATTTTCTACCTTACAGCACGTATATATTAACACATCTGTACGTATGCTCATTATCTACCTTACAGCACGTATATATTAACACAACTGTACGTATGGTCATTATCTACCTTACAGCACGTATATATTAACACAACTGTACGTATGGTCATTTTCTACCTTACAGCACGTATATATCAACACAACTGTACGTATGGTCATTATCTACCTTACAGCACGTATATATTAACATAACTGTACGTATGGTCATTATCTACCTTACAGCACGTATATATTAACACAACTGTACGTATGGTCATTATCTACCTTACAGCACGTATATATTAACACAACTCCACATTACGGAAATTATCTACATTACAGCACGTGTTTATTAACATAACTGTACATTATGTCGTTATCTACCTTACAGCACGTATATATTAACACAACTGTACATTATGGTAATTATCTGCCTTACAGCACGTATATATTAACATAACTGTACGTATGGTCATTATCTATCCTACAGCACGCATATATTAACACAACTATACATTATGGTAATTATCTATCTTACAGCACGTGTATATTAACACAACTGTACATTATGGTAATTATCTACCTTACAGCACGTATATATTAACACAACTGTACCTATGGTAAATATCTATCTAACAGCACGTGTATATTAACACAACTGTACATTATGGTAATTATCTGCCTTACAACACGTATATATTAACACAACTGTAAATTATGGTAATTATCTATATTACAGCACGTGTATATTAACAAAACTGTAAATTATGGTAATTATCTATCTTACAACACGTATATATTAACACAACTGTACATTATGGTAATTATCTGCCTTACAACACGTATATATTAACACAACTGTAAATTATGGTAATTATCTACCTTACATCACGTATATATTAACACAACTGTATATTATGGTAATTATCTGCCTTACAACACGTATATATTAACACAACTGTAAATTATGGTCATTATCTACCTTACAGCACGTTTATATTAACACAACTGTACGTATGGTCATTATCTACCTTACAGCACGTATATATTAACAGAACTGTACGTATGGTTATTTTCTACCTAACAGCACGTATATATTAACACAACTGTACATATGGTCATTATCTACCTTACAGGACGTATATATTACCACAACTGTACGTATGGTCATTATCTACCTTACAACGCGTATATATTAACACAACTGTTCATATGATCATTATCTACCTTACAGCGCGTATTTATTACCACAACTGTACATTATTGTCATTATCTACCTTACAACACGTATATAATAACACAACTGTACATTATGGTTATTATCTACCTTACAGAGCGTATATATTAACACAACTGTACATTACGGTAATTATCTACCTTAAAGCACGTATATATTAACACAACAGTACATTACGGTAATTATCTACCTTACAGCACGTGTATATTAACACAACTGTACATTATGGTCATTATCTACCTTACAGCACGTATATATTAACACAACATTACTGTACATTATGGTCATTATCTACCTTACAGTCCGTGTATATTAACACAACTGTACATTATGGTCATTATCTACATTACAGCACGTATATATTAACAAAACTGTACATTATGGTCATTATCTATCTTACAGCACGTGTATATTAACACAACTGTACGTATGGTCATTACCTACCTTACAGCACGTATATATTAACACAACAGTACGTATGGTCATTATCTACCTTACAGCACTTATATATTAACACAACTGTACGTATGGTCAGTATCTACCTTACAGCACGTACATATTAACACAACTGTACGTATGGTCATTATCTACCTTACAGCACGTATATATTAACACAACTGTACGTATGGTCATTATCTACCTTACAGCACGTGTATATTAACACAACTGTACGTATGGTCATTATCTACCTTACAGCACGTATATATTACTGACTATAATATCTGTTATAGTCAGCGGTTATTGGAGGCAACACTAGCTGTAGATAATTATTGAGATTGAGTAAATTTCACGGTGCATTTTTCTACATGCACACCGGCTGTCAAGATTTTAACAGAGAGGTATGATGTTTTTTGAGCTTACAGTTAAAAACTTAATTTCCTTGAAATTAGACTCGCAGGATCTATGATTTTGTAATTATCCTGTTGCTCGTGATTTTAGCTTCGATTAGGTCGTATTCGTTTCAATTTATTCATACAGATGTTCACGTTGTGGCAGGATGCAAATAACGTTTTCTATTTTCCTTTGTTTGACGGCCATTTCCGATTCTCGTCAGACCAACTTTTTCTTTCAATTTTATTAACATAAGCTTTATTTCGTCTCTTCCTTTGTTTATATCCTGTGAGATTCCCTTTCTCATTGATATTTACTTTAAATAAACGTTCTCATAAATCATTTAATTAATATTGCCGAAATGTGGAGTGAGCCATATTCCCCACGCTGTTAATTCCCACGCTAAGTGGGTCAATCAGCTGTTTCGATATATATGCTAAATTAGAACAATGTGGTTGTGTTGCGTCTCGCTAGACTACTTTTTAACTGAATATGTTTAGGACTTTTGCAAGTGTAACGCTTGTTGGGTGTGTTTAAAGAACAATACGTCTGTAATAGTGAATCTTTATTTAGTGATGATCGTATGCGAACTGATTTCAATCTCTTCCAAAATACTACAGGCAGTGTGCCTTGCCCTCTGGGGGTTATATATCAGTCAATGGAAATATACTGGCTGGCTAAAGGAATCTAAAGTGTATATCATATCTAAATGCTACAGCATCTTTCTGTTTCTCGGTGCGTTTCGACTGAGGGAGTTTTTGGGTGTTGGGAATAATAATAAAAGTGGGGTAATAATAATAATTAAATAAATATAATATTAATAATATATATATAATAATGCTAATAATATTAAAAAAAAAAAAAAAATTAATAAAATGAAAAATAAACAGACTAGATCTACATGAAGTCTGCACAATCAGTTATTATATTAAGTTGGTATTACTATTTAGGATTTTATTTTCATTTGTCCTCCATCTGTACTCATTTGTGCTAGGTTTATACATTGTACGCCTCTTTTTTGTTTTCATAATCACACTGGATAATGAGTCGTAGAAAGCGAGCCGAACAGTTCGATGGTTAGTTCTCTGCCGGTAACGTAGTTGATGATCCCACCTGGAAAAGTCAGTGGTTGCCTCCCAGCAGATCCAAAGGGTGTACGTTCAGCTATTCTGTGACGTCACATATCGTTGAGTGACTCGATTGGTTGCAGCAAAGGCCGTTCACAAGACGTTCGTCAGATAGAGGAACAGATCACAGCCTCCGGGAAACAGGACTCATTTTTATACGCTTTATAATGCTGTTGTCGTAGATAATGCAAAAATCACAAAAAAAAAATAAAAAAAAAATAAAAAATTATCATATCTTTTTTCCACCAGGCGTATGCAAATTGCAAGTTCGTTGTAGATATGGTGGCGGTAGATTGTTTGTTACTGCAAACAGTTCACACTAGGAAATTGAAAATGGTATCAAAATAAAAACAATATCCTGTTTGTAATGACAGTAGTTAGACTACATTTTCAACTCAAATTTATTCAATTTGCAAAAACAATGAAAATAATAATAATTATTGAGTCATTCGAGAGGCAATTAAAACTGTAAATAACAGTGAGTCACATTAGAAAAATATTATTATTCGACTCAAGGCAGAGCTAAATATAATTGTTGTCATTCTGCGGATGATGTCCATAGCTACTGCACTTATTATTTAATAACTATTATGAAAACCATTTATAGAGGAATAATCTGTTGGAAACCATCTACTCGATGGAGAAATGTCTATTACGCCATAATGTTCGCCTACTGTTATCATTATCGTTGTTGTGCACTATGTTTTCAGCTCCTGCTGCTATTATTTAACTCCAAGGCTGTTGGTGTAATCGTGTTTTATGATGCTAACCATGTATTTGGAGTGTTTAGGCAATATGTTTTCTTACTGCGGATAAGTATATATCAACAGTTTGTTGATATCAGCTAATTTTCACTTGCTGCCGTTGACTGTTGTTGCTAATAAAAGTTGTTGTTTTGACAATGGAGGCAATGCATATTCATGACCCAGAGCGGTAGGTTACGTCATACTGTCGGGGCGTGCGTCTATGATCGTGCGGAAGCATTGTCTTGGTTTTGGCATTATTTTTCATTTGAATTAATACTGTTTAACAGTTTAAAATCAATTCATGCCTCCTTTCTTCTAAATTGACTGTTTATAAAACATCCTAAGCTTTTCGTCTAGCGATCAGCTTTACAATTATTCAGTTTGCGTACAATGATGTCTTCATTACAGATTTTTATATACGAATGCTGTGGGAGCCTGAACACTCTAGGACTTGGAGTGTTTGGGCACCCATCCATATGGCGGGCAGCGAAGGTGTGAAAGGAAGGACATATACGTTTCAGTTTAACTTTATTCAGCTCCTGTATACCCAGAGACTGAATTGTAATCTAAACATAAATTATATACAAATTTGCTGTCCGTACGAATTGCTAAAAAAACATTTTAAATTGATTGAATTCGATGCACTTGTAATTATGCTTGAATATCAACCGTGCTTTCAACACTTGCCTAAATGCTTATCAGAAAAGTTGCTTTCATAATGAACATTTAATTTGGTGCACATGTATTTATGTCCTTAATATTGTAATATTCAATTTGCTTTATTGCTTAATGCTTTCTGCTGTAAGGGCTTGCCATAATGGTCTTTTGTGCTTACCGGCAGCCCAATTGTTAAACATTCAATCCATGCCACGCCCAATATTTGCCAAATCTATTAAAGTTTAAAAAAAATATTTTTATATGTTGTTATTACAGTGCTCTCCAATAATACTGACTATAATATCTGTTATAGTCAGCGGTTATTGGAGGCAACACTAGCTGTAGATAATTATTGAGATTGAGTAAATTTCACGGTGCATTTTTCTACATGCACACCGGCTGTCAAGATTTTAACAGAGAGGTATGATGTTTTTTGAGCTTACAGTTAAAAACTTAATTTCCCTCCCTCCCGACCCACAGGATCATTGATTTAAATCGACACTAGTGTCATCACATTGTATAAGTACAAAAAGAGTATGATAATGGGCCTTTGGAAACGGCCGAGCACGACACATACGAAATATTGCAGTCTCGGTTTGGTTGAGACTGTTCATGAGTAGGAGTGAGATATGCTAGCTACCGCTCACGTCCTCTAGCCCCGGGTTGAGAAGAACTTAATATTCATAAAATCAACCGCACAAAATTTTAACCATCCCGAAGATGGCATGCATATGGCGGTGGACATGGAGTTAGCCTTCTTTAATGTATTCCCCATGTCGTACAGCGTATGGTCCCAGTATCTAATAAAATGAAATGCCCCGAAGAGCGAAATAAACATTAGGGAATTTAGTTGGGAGCAGCGGTTATGAAGCCTACAAGTTCATTTAGACTTTTCGCTATTTGTCAAGACTTCTATTCAAAAGATACTTTTTTATGTTGCAATTAATATCGTTACAGTGTTTTATGTTGCAAGATCATGTTGCAGTGTTTTATGTTGCAAGATCATGTTGCTTTCTCTGAATTATATATTTCAGTTGATGTCTTCATCTGGATCCACTTACCTAGTCAACAATTACTGGCGTGGCATGGATATTACGTGCACTTATATACTTGCTGGAACTTTTGGACTATAACTAGTTGATGTGTTAAATGTTGTAGTGTTTAATTATCGGCGGGCAGCGAAGGTGTGAAAGGAAGGACATATACGTTTCAGTTTAACTTTATTCAGCTCCTGTATACCCAGAGACTGAATTGTAATCTAAACATAAATTATATACAAATTTGCTGTCCGTACGAATTGCTAAAAAACATTTTAAATTGATTGAATTCGGTGCACTTGTAATTATGCTTGAATATCAACCGTGCTTTCAACACTTGCTTAAATGCTTATCAGAAAAGTTGCTTTCATAATGAACATTTAATTTGGTGCACATGCATTTATGTCCTTAATATTGTAATATTCAATTTGCTTTATTGCTTAATGCTTTCTGCTGTAAGGGCTTGCCATAATGGTCGTTTGTGCTTACCGGCAGCCAAATTGTTAAACATTCAATCCATGCCACGCCCAATATTTGCCAAATCTATTAAAGTTTAAAAAAAATATTTTTATGTGTTGTTATTACAGTGCTCTCCAATAATAACACAACAGTACGTATGGTCATTATCTACCTTACAGCACGTATATATTAACACAACTGTACGTATGGTAATTATCTACCTTACAGCACGTATATATTAACACAACTGTACGTATGGTCATTATCTAACTTACAGCATGTATATATTAACACAACTTTACGTATGGTCATTATCTACCTTACAGCACGTGTATATTAACACAACTGTATGTATGGTCATTATCTACCTTACAGCACGTATATATGTACACAACTGTACGTATGATCATTATCTACCTTACAGCACGTATATACTAACACAAATGTACGTATGGTCATTATCTATCTTACATCACGTATATATTAACACAACTGAATATTATGGTAATTATATGCCTTACAGCACGTGTATATTAACACAACTGTATAGTATGGTAATTATCTACCTTACAGCGCGTATATATTAACACAACTGTACATTACGGTAATTATCTACCTTACAGCACGTATATATTAACAAAACTGTACATTACGGTAATTATCTACCTTACAGCACGTATATATTAACACAACTGTATATTATGGTAATTATCTACCTTACAGCACGTATATTTTAACACAACTGTACCTTATGGTCATTATCTATTTTACAGCACGTGTATTTTAACACAACTGTATATTACGGTAATTATCTACCTTACAGCACGTATATATTAACACAGCTGTACATTACGGTAATTATCTACCTTACAGCACGTGTATATTAACACAGCTGTATATTATGGTCATTATCTACCTTACAGCACGTATATATTAACACAACTGTACGTCTGGTCAGTATCTACCTTACAGCACGTATATATTAACACGACTGTACGTATGGTCATTATCTACCTTACAGCACGTCTATATTAACACAACTGTACATTATGGTAATTATCTACCTTACAACACGTATATATCAACACAACTGTACATTATGGTCATTATCTATTTTACAGCACGTGTATTTTAACACAACTGTATATTACGGTAATTATCTACCTTACAGTACGTATATATTAACACAGCTGTATATTATGGTCATTATCTACCTTACAACACGTATATATTAACACAATTGTACGTATGGTCATTATCGACCTTACAGCACGTATATATTAACACAACTGTACGTATGGTCATTATCTACCTTACAGCACGTATATATTAACATAAATGTACGTATTGGTCATTATTTACCTTACAGCACATATCTATTAACACAACTGTACATTATGGTAATTATCTACCTTACAACACGTATATATTAACACAACTGTACATTATGGTCATTATCTATTTTACAGCACGTGTATTTTAACACAACTGTATATTACGGTAATTATCTACCTTACAGCACGTATATATTAACACAGCTGTATATTATGGTCATTATCTACCTTACAGCACGTATATATTAACACAACTGTACGTATGGTCATTATCTACCTTACAGCACGTATATATTAACACAACTGTACGTATGGTCATTATCTACCTTACAGCACGTATATATTAACACAACTGTACGTATGGTCATTTTCTACCTTACAGCACGTATATATCAACACAACTGTACGTATGGTCATTATCTACCTTACAGCACGTATATATTAACATAACTGTACGTATGGTCATTATCTACCTTACAGCACGTATATATTAACACAACTGTACGTATGGTCATTATCTACCTTACAGCACGTATATATTAACACAAGTGTACGTATGGTCATTTTCTACCTTACAGCACGTATATATCAACACAACTGTACGTATGGTCATTATCTTCCTTACAGCACGTATATATTAACATAACTGTACGTATGGTTATTATCTACCTTACAGCACGTATATATTAACACAACTGTACATTATGGTAATTATCTACCTTACAGCACGTATATATTAACACGACTGTACGTATGGTCATTATCTACCTTACAGCACGTATATATTAACACAACTGTACATTATGGTAATTATCTGCCTTACAGCACGTATATATTAACATAACTGTACGTATGGTCATTATCTATCTTACAGCACGCATATATTAACACAACTGTACATTATGGTAATTATCTATCTTACAGCACGTGTATATTAACACAACTGTACATTATGGTAATTATCTACCTTACAGCACGTATATATTAACACAACTGTACGTATGGTAAATATCTATCTTACAGCACGTGTATATTAACACAACTGTACATTATGGTAATTATCTGCCTTACAACACGTATATATTAACACAACTGTAAATTATGGTAATTATCTATCTTACAGCACGTGTATATTAACACAACTGTAAATTATGGTAATTATCTATCTTACAACACGTATATATTAACACAACTGTACATTATGGTAATTATCTGCCTTACAACGCGTATATACTAACACAACTGTAAATTATGGTAATTATCTACCTTACATCACGTATATATTAACACAACTGTATATTATGGTAATTATCTGCCTTACAACACGTATATATTAACACAACTGTAAATTATGGTAATTATCTACCTTACATCACGTATATAGTAACACAACTGTAAATTATGGTCATTATCTACCTTACAGCACGTATATATTAACACAACTGTACGTATGGTCATTATCTACCTTACAGCACGTATATATTAACACAATTGTACGTATGGTCATTATCTACCTTACAGCACGTATATATTAACACAACTGTACGTATGGTCATTATCTACATTACAGCACGTATATATTAACATAAATGTACGTATGATCATTATCTACCTTACAGCACGTATATACTAACACAAATGTACGTATGGTCATTATCTATCTTACATCACGTATATATTAACACAACTCAATATTATGGTAATTATATGCCTTACAGCACGTGTATATTAACACAACTGTATATTATGGTAATTATCTACCTTACAGCGCGTATATATTAACACAACTGTACATTACGGTAATTATCTACCTTACAGCACGTATATATTAACACAACTGTACATTACGGTAATTATCTACCTTACAGCACGTATATATTAACACAACTGTATATTATGGTAATTATCTACCTTACAGCACGTATATTTTAACACAACTGTACCTTATGGTCATTATCTATTTTACAGCACGTGTATTTTAACACAACTGTATATTACGGTAATTATCTACCTTACAGCACGTATATATTAACACAGCTGTACATTACGGTAATTATCTACCTTACAGCACGTGTATATTAACACAGCTGTATATTATGGTCATTATCTACCTAACAGCACGTATATGTTAACACAACTGTACGTATGGTCAGTATCTACCTTACAGCACGTATATATTAACACGACTGTACGTATGGTCATTATCTACCTTACAGCACGTCTATATTAACACAACTGTACATTATGGTAATTATCTACCTTACAACACGTATATATCAACACAACTGTACATTATGGTCATTATCTATTTTACAGCACGTGTATTTTAACACAACTGTATATTACGGTAATTATCTACCTTACAGCACGTATATATTAACACAGCTGTATATTATGGTCATTATCTACCTTACAACACGTATATATTAACACAATTGTACGTATGGTCATTATCGACCTTACAGCACGTATATATTAACACAACTGTACGTATGGTCATTATCTACCTTACAGCACGTATATATTAACATAAATGTACGTATTGGTCATTATCTACCTTACAGCACATATATATTAACACAACTGTACATTATGGTAATTATCTACCTTACAACACGTATATATTAACACAACTGTACATTATGGTCATTATCTATTTTACAGCACGTGTATTTTAACACAACTGTATATTACGGTAATTATCTACCTTACAGCACGTATATATTAACACAGCTGTATATTATGGTCATTATCTACCTTACAGCACGTATATATTAACACAACTGTACGTATGGTCATTATCTACCTTACAGCACGTATATATTAACACAACTGTACGTATGGTCATTATCTACCTTACAGCACGTATATATTAACACAACTGTACGTACGGTCATTTTCTACCTTACAGCACGTATATATCAACACAACTGTACGTATGGTCATTATCTACCTTACAGCACGTATATATTAACATAACTGTTCGTATGGTCATTATCTACCTTACAGCACGTATATATTAACACAACTGTACGTATGGTCATTATCTACCTTACAGCACGTATATATTAACACAAGTGTACGTATGGTCATTTTCTACCTTACAGCACGTATATATCAACACAACTGTACGTATGGTCATTATCTTCCTTACAGCACGTATATATTAACATAACTGTACGTATGGTTATTATCTACCTTACAGAACGTATATATTAACACAACTGTACATTATGGTAATTATCTACCTTACAGCACGTATATATTAATACGACTGTACGTATGGTCATTATCTACCTTACAGCACGTATATATTAACACAACTGTACATTATGGTAATTATCTGCCTTACAGCACGTATATATTAACATTACTGTACGTATGGTCATTATCTATCTTACAGCACGCATATATTAACACAACTGTACATTATGGTAATTATCTATCTTACAGCACGTGTATATTAACACAACTGTACATTATGGTAATTATCTACCTTACAGCACGTATATATTAACACAACTGTACGTATGGTAAATATCTATCTTACAGCACGTGTATATTAACACAACTGTACATTATGGTAATTATCTGCCTTACAACACGTATATATTAACACAACTGTAAATTATGGTAATTATCTATCTTACAGCACGTGTATATTAACACAACTGTAAATTATGGTAATTATCTATCTTACAACACGTATATATTAACACAACTGTACATTATGGTAATTATCTGCCTTACAACGCGTATATATTAACACAACTGTAAATTATGGCAATTATCTACCTTACATCACGTATATATTAACACAACTGTATATTATGGTAATTATCTGCCTTACAACACGTATATATTAACACAACTGTAAATTATGGTAATTATCTACCTTACATCACGTATATAGTAACACAACTGTAAATTATGGTCATTATCTACCTTACAGCACGTATATATTAACACAACTGTACGTATGGTCATTATCTACCTTACAGCACGTATATATTAACACAATTGTACGTATGGTCATTATCTACCTTACAGCACGTATATATTAACACAACTGTACGTATGGTCATTATCTACATTACAGCACGTATATATTAACATAAATGTACGTATTGGTCATTATCTGCCTTACAGCACGTATATATTAACACAACTGTACTTTATGGTAATTATCTACCTTACAACACGTATATATTAACACAACTGTACATTATGGTCATTATCTATTTTACAGCACGTGTATTTTAACACAACTGTATATTACGGTAATTATCTACCTTTCAGCACGTATATATTAACACAGCTGTATATTATGGTCATTATCTACCTTACAGCACGTATATATTAACACAACTGTACGTATGGTCATTATCTACCTTACAGCACTTATATATTAACACAACTGTACGTATGGTCATTATCTACCTTACAGCACGTATATATTAACACAACTGTACGTATGGTCATTTTCTACCTTACAGCACGTATATATCAACACAACTGTACGTATGGTCATTATCTACCTTACAGCACGTACATAACTGTACGTATGGTCATTATCTACCTTACAGCACGTATATATTAACACAACTGTACGTATGGTCGTTATCTACCTTACAGCACGTATATATTAACACAACTGTACGTATGGTCATTATCTACCTTACAGAACGTATATATTAACACAACTGTACGTATGGTCATTATCTACCTTACAGCACGTATATATTAACACAACTGTACGTATGGTCGTTATCTACCTTACAGCACGTATATATTAACACAACTGTACGTATGGTCATTATCTACCTTACAGCACGTATATATTAACACAACTGTACGTATGGTCATTATCTACCTTACAGCACGTATATATTAACATAACTGTACGTATGGTCATTATCTACCTTACAACACGTATATATTAACACAACTGTACATTATGGTCATTATCTATTTTACAGCACGTGTATTTTAACACAACTGTATATTACGGTAATTATCTACCTTACAGCACGTATATATTAACACAGCTGTACATTACGGTAATTATCTACCTTACAGCACGTATATATTAACACAGCTGTATATTATGGTCATTATCTACACTAGCGGATCCAGGGTGGGGCGCACCCGGCGCGCGCCCCCTAAAAATTCCGGATCATACATGTATGTCCATTTTACTGTAGATAAAATATCAAATACGCCCTCAGTATAATTTTTTTTTTCGCTCGCTTCGCTCGCTCGACGCATCATGGCTAATGAGTGATTTAATTAACACATTGTTAAATCAGTTTATTTGAAAACGCACTTTTTTTATTCATACATGTATGTCCATGTTATTGTAGATAAAATATCAAACAATTTCGTTGCACGCCCTCAGTATAAAAAAATGTCTCGCTCGCTTTGCTCGCTTGACGCATAATGGCTAATGAGTGGTTTAATTAACACATTGATAAAATCCGTTTATTTGAAAACCTCACTTTTTTTATTCATACATGTATGTCCATGTTATTGTAGATAAAATATCAAACAATTTCGTTGCACGCCCTCAGTATAAAAAAAATTCTCGCACGCTTCGCTCGCTTGACGCATAATGGCTAATGAGTGGTTAAATTAACACATTGTTAAATTCTTTTATTTGAAAACGGTCTTTTGTTATTCATACGTGTATGTCCATGTTACTGTAGATAAAACATCAAACAATTTAGATGGACGCCCTCAGTATAATTTTTTTTCTCGCTCGCTTCGCTCGCTCGACGCATATTGGCTAATAAGTGGTTTAATTAACACATTGTTAAATCCTTTTATTTGAAAACGGACTTTTTTACCCTATAAATGCACTACCGCAAACGTTTTATGAGGCTAGAAACGGACCCGAAAATTGACCAAAATATTACGCCCCCCCTAAGCTGAAATCCTGGATCCGCCCCTGATCTACCTTACAGCACGTATATATTAACACAACTGTACGTATGGTCATTATCTACCTTACAGCACGTATATATTAACACAACTGTACATTATGGTCATTATCTACCTTACAGCACGTATATATTAACACAACTGTACATTATGGTCATTATCTACCTTACAGCACGTATATATTAACACAACTGTACATTATGGTAATTATCTACCTTACAGCACGTATATATTAACACAACTGTACATTATGGTAATTATCTACCTTACAGCACGTATATATTAACACAACTGTACATTATGGTAATTATCTACCTTACAGCACGTATATATTAACACAACTGTACATTATGGTAATTATCTACCTTACAGCACGTAATTATCTACCTTACAGCACGTATATATTTACACAACTGTACATTATGGCCATTATATACCTTACAGCACGTAATTATCTACCTTACAGCACGTATATATTAACACAACTGTACCTTATGGTCATTATATACCTTACAACTGGTATATTAACACAAATAACTCTATGTATATAAACTTGTATTATTGTAACTAACTATGTTATTTAACTATACGTATGTTTGGGCCGTTGGCCTTCATTTACTAAATAAAATTATTTGATTTTGACTTTGATTCAGTACAGTTTGCTTGAGAAGCAGTTATTGTTCGAGGCGCTTGTTTCAGCCAAACGTAATGAGCATCTTAATAGTGCGTACATAAATTAAACATCACTTCTAATTGTAATTTTTAGTGGTAATCAAACATATCGTAGTTTTGAAAATCGGTAGAGAAAACAATTTTATTTAAGACAAAATATTTTTTGTTGGGGCTTTTCGCCCCATGTAAATTTCTTGTTGCTGGGACAGCAGAAAATTAAGAAATCTCAAACAACTTCAGTGAACCTCCATATTTTTCTCTAAAAGAAGTCAGAATGTCTTAATTTACGTTTATCCAACATTATAACTATTTTTTTTATTCAAATTCTAAAGAATTTTTTTTTTCTAATATTTGATGCAGCAGAATTTTGGATTGAAAACACGCTATCAAAATAACTTTTGCATGTGATTTCATTTATTTCTCAACCGATTTTGAAAATTAAGGTATTTTTTATTTACCACTCAAATGTCTATTTCAATGATATAAAACTTATAAAGGAAATTGTTGAATTGTGTCTAAAAAGTCCAAAACATCTTTGGCTGAAACAAGAGCCCCGAACAATAATGTTCTTACCACACTCGTCTTGTACAGCCTTCACCGAGTCCACCTTATCTGCAAGAGCGGTAACCTTGGTTTCCAGTTGCATCCTCAACATTTTCTCCTCCGCTAACAATACTGTCAGGGCGTCGACTTTATCTTGCGGCGCAGTGCCTTCGTCTAACACCAAGCTCATTCCTACATACGCTTCCAGAGCAGCCACGAGAAACAACGAGTATACGAAATGCATTATTGTGATTGAAGATCTAAAATAGTCAACACCTTATAGAGTTCTTAACGGCAATATGGGTTACAATACGTATACTTCACACGATAGTGCACACACAAATATTAGCAGTTTATCTACTCAGTAACTCTACAATTTGTTAATAACAAATTAACTGTAAGCTGTTTCAAGATGAACAACATAGTATATGTTTGTCTAGTTGCATTTGAACATTCCGCGGACTCTAGTTACTGGTGGTTGCATTTGAAAATATAATAATTATGTTAAACTAATAACGTCTATCAACGAGACGTTTTTTGTAAACGTGTGATTACAGGTACGCTGTATATGCGGTACTAAATGCAGTGTTAACAGTTTTGTCAAAATTAAAATTAAAAAGGTTATATGGCGCCAACAGGAATGAATTGAATTGGGGTTTTAAGGCGCGCCAACACATGAAAGGTTATATGGCGCCTAACAGTAATGAACCTGGTATAGGTTCATCCTCCAGGTACATCGAGATAAAATATGGAGAATGGGCCTAGAACCTTCTCACCTGCAGAACTGCAGCTGCTGAAAATTCTATTGTAGACATGTTTATTGTTTTTCTGCCACTGCTCTAGTGATTTGAGCGAGATGGCACCTGAAACAATGCAGGGGTCATGATGAAGACCTTTAATAAGCATGAACAAAAAATGATAAAATGAATATGGGGGTCGGGTGGGGTGGGGTGGGGTGGT